>SJYA01002278.1:4086961-4099077 GCA_006410615.1 Neotragus moschatus | reverse complement strand
AAGCAAGAGAGTTCCAGAAAAACATCTACTTCTGCGTTATTGACTACACCAAAGCCTTTGACTGTGTGGATCATGACAAACTGGAAAATTCTTCAAGAGATGGGAATACTAGACCACCTGACCTGCCTCATGAGAAATCTGTATGCAGGTCAAGAAGCAACAGTTAGAACTGGACATGGAACAACAGACTGGTTCCAAGTAGAGAAAGGAGTGCATCAAGGCTGTATATTCTCACTCTGCTTATTTAACATATATGCAGAGTACTTCGTGCGAAATGCCAGGCTGAATGATGTACAAGCTGGAATCAAGGTTCCCAGGAGAAATATCAATATTCTCAGACATGCAGATGACTCCACCCTTATGGCAGGAAGCAAAGAAGAACCAAAAAGCCTCTTGATGAAAGTGGAAAAAGAGAGTGAAAAAGTTGACATAAAACTTAACATTCATACAACAAGATCATGACATCTGGTCCTATCATTTCATGGCAAATAGATGGGGAAACAATGGTAACAGTGAGAGACTTTATTTGGGGGGACTCCAAAATCACTGCAGATGGTGATTGCTGCCATGAAATTAAAAGACACTTGTTCCTTGGAAGAAAAGCTATGACCAACCTAGAGAGCATATTAAAAAGTGGAGACATTGCTTTGCTGACAAAGGTCCATCTAGTTAAAGCTATGGTTTTTCCAGTAGTTATGTATGAATGTGAGAGTTGAACTCTACAGAAAGCTAGGCACTGAAGAATTGAATTGATGTTTTTGAACTGTGGTGTTCAAGAAGACTCTTGAGAGTCTCTTGGACTGCAAGGAGATAAAACCAGTCAATGCTAAAGGAAATCAGTCCTGAATATTCATTGGAAGGATTGATGCTGAAGCTGAAACTCCAATACTTTGGCCACCTGAGTGGAAGAACTGACTCATTCCAAAAGATCCTGATGCTGGGAAAGATTGAGGGCAGGAGAAGAGGATGACAGAGGATGAGATGGTTGGATGGCATCACCGACTTGATGGACATGAATTTGAGCAAGCTCCAGGAGTTGGTGATGGACAGGGAAGCCTGGTGTGCTGAAGTCCATGGGGTTGCAAAGAGTCGGACATGAGTGAGAGACTGAACTGAACTACCATGGGCCAGAAATCATGCTGCCTTTATGTACACTCCCTCAAACTTGTAATAATTCTTCAAATGAAGAAGGGTATGACTATATTAAGGAGGAAAATGAATTTTAAAGATATTAAAGTCAACTTGTTTAATGACTTAATAATAGATATGAACTGAGGTTGGGTTTGAATTCAGCTAGAATGGTTCTAAAGCCCATTTTCTATTTCATTGTCATGGCCCACAATGAATATTCATTTGTGTGCTTAGTTGCCCAGCTGTGTCCGACTCTTTGTGACCCCATGGACTGTAGCTCACCAGGCTCCTCTGTTCATGGGATTCTCCAGGCAGGAATACTGGAGTGGGTAGCCATTCCCCTCTCTAGGGGATCTTCCCGACCCAGGGATCGAACCCAGGTCTCCTGAGTTGCAGGCAGGTTGTTTCCTGTCTGAGCCACCATTATACCTGGCCCACACTGAATATTTATACCCATAGTCTTTTGTCCAGTAATGTGACATTGACTTTGGACTACTCAAAATTAAAGAATTCTTGAAGTTTGGCTGCCATGGCAATTACTACTTGATTTAAGCTTTTTATCAAGACAGAGATTACCCAGTAAACTGGGAGCATAGTGAAGTGAGTGAAAGTCACTCAGTCATGTCCAACTCTTTGTGACCTCATGGACTATATAGTCCATGGAGTTCTCCAGGCCAGAATACTGGAGTCAGTAGCCTTTCCCTTCTCCAGGGGATGTTTCCAACCCAGGGACTGAACCCAGGTCTTCCGCATTGCAGGCAGATACTTAACCTGCTAAGCCACCAGAGAAAGTGAGAGTATAGGAGATGGTTAAATCTCAACAGCTGTATGGGTACAAAGGAGATCCCACTGACAAAAACTTAACTTTCTGCTGCCCTCTACCTGAATAACACAGGACCTCAGCTCTCTGCAAAAGCTCCTCCTACCTGGTTATTTCTGCGCTTCCTAAACAGGTTCACCTACTCCTAAAATACTGCCTTTGTGCTGGGTTCTCCATGTCCATCTAGTATCTGTCCGAAATCTTGAAAGTTTACCCTATCATCTTTATTCTTTTTTTAAAGATTTATTTATTTTGGGCTATGCCTGGTCTTCATTGCTGCTAGCTGGCTTTCTCCAGTTGCAGAGAGAGGGGGCTACTCTCTAGTTGGGGTGCACAGGCTTCTCACTGCAGTGGCCTCTCGCTGCAGAGCATGGGCTCTAGGGCTCTCTGGCTCGGTAGTTGCAGTGCCTGGGCTCTACAGCATGGACTCAGCAATTATGGCTCAAGGTAATTGCTCTGAGGCCTGCGGGATCTTCCCAGAGCAGGGATCAAACCCGTGTCCCCTGCATTAGCAGGCAAATTCTCAGCCCCTGGGCCACCAGGGAAGCCCTTACCCCACCTTTTTATGGAGAAATAAGAGAGGCCAGATACAAGAGGCCAGGACTGTTATGCCAGTGACACTTCCTCCACGTGAAAGGAAATATCAGGAGGGAGAAGAAATTTTTCTGTTTCTCATCTCTGTTACTGTCTTGCTTCAGGTTTGTCTTCTTGTGTGTCTGTGGGCTAGCAGAGAACTCACGTAGGGTTGTGTGATACCATTATTAAATGTGCTTTTTATTAAAAAAAATCGATTTAGAATACCTCTCTGTTCTTTAGACATGACTCCAGCGGGGACTCAACCAGGAAACAGATCTGCTGCTGACTGCTGCCGTTCTGTCAGAGCCCTTCCTTTTCCTCCTCTGACTGTCAGCTTTTGGGCCGCACTGTGCTATTTGTTTCGGACTGCTTCTTCCTTCTGATTTCTCCCCCAGGATATTCCTTACCAGTCCCAGGAACAGACTTCCAGGAGGTTTGCTTCACGCGTTTATTTAGTATGTGCCAAAGCGTACAAATCAAGCCGAGGAACCTCTTTATATGCTAATTAGATTTTTGAATTTGCACAAACTTGAAATTCTCAAGTTTGGCCTGGGCTTAAGGTTGTACTTTGTAGACAGCTTGCAATCCCTCTCCTCTAGCTTCAGCTATGCTATGTACATGACCTCCAAGTTCATGTCTCTATCCCCGCCCTTGTTCAAGTTCCATTTTAGAATGGAACTCACCAATTCTTACTTTTTCTTTCTGTGATTTGTACTTTACTATTGGTTTCTCTCTCTTGCTAGATATCTCTTGCTAGATCTCTTTCTCTCTCTCTCTCCTTGCTGCTGCTAATAAGTTGCTTCAGTCGTGTCCGACTCTGTGCGACCCCATAGACGGAAGCCCACCGGGCTCCCCCGTCCCTGGGATTCTCCAGGCAAGAACACTGGAGTGGGTTGCCATTTCCTTTTCCAGTGCATGAAAGTGAAAAATGAAAGTGAAGTTGCTCAGTTGTGTCCGACTCTGCTTGACCCCATGGACTGCAGCCCACCAGGCTCCTCTGCCCATGGGATTCTCCAGGCAAGAGTGCTGGAGTGGGGTGCCATCGCCTTCTCCATCTCTCCTTGCTAGGTATCTCCATTTAGTTGTCCCCTTTGAAGTGCAACTTATCCTGTCCATACTAGGGACACTGAAACTTCAACCATTCCAAAATGGAACTCACCGATCCTTACTTTTTCTTTCTGTGCTTTGTGCTTTCCTGTTAGTTTCTCTCTCACTTGATTATTTTACTTCTGGCTGCTCGTGATCTCTGTTGCGCTGTGCGGCTACTTCAGACCCTAGAGCCCGCAGGCTCAGCCGTTGTGTCATGTGTGCTCCGGAGCCCACAGGCTCAGTAGGCGTGGCGCCTGTGTTTAGTTGTGCCAAGGAATGCGGGATCTGCCGTGACCAGGGATCAAACCCATATCTGTCCCTTGCACTGGAGGGTGGACTTTTAACCACCGAGAAGTCCCTCTCTCTCATTTTAAAGGCTAATCATTCTAGCTGTTCAGATCTAAGATGTTCTGTCTCACTGGGATATCCTTACTCATAATATGTGTTGTTAAAGTTCTCTTCTCTCAGGATCTAATCCAGTTTCCATTCTGCACCTCTTTGGTCAAAGTTGACTCTCTCCCTCTACATCCCCACAGTGCTCTGTGTAATTCTTTAAAGCATTGGCCTCATCTTCCTTGTATTAAATTTTATCTCCTGATTCTTGTACAAAAATAAATGAGCAGCTATTGTATAATGTATTAGAATGTATAATGTATACATTAGAATATATAAGGTATCTGTGTTTTTATGTAGTCATCACATAATCTATTTTACAGATGGAAAAATTAAAGCTGTTTCATTATCTGTCGAACAAACAAACAAACAAACAAAACCTCGAAACCTAAAATGAACCGCCAATATTTTAAATACTTCCAGTCTCTGGTATAATTTCAGCTTAACAAATATATTTTTCCTTTGGCATTCTAGGACTATTGTTTGATACATACTAAGTAGTCACTATTAAGTATCAAGTATCATACAAGTATCTTGGACTAAAGTGAGATAAGATGCAAATAAAATTTCAAGAAAACCTATAGAGTGTCCATTTTATACAAGATTATATTTGGCTTGAATTTTTCTACAGTGGTAGAGTTTAAAGGCAAAAGGTTATCATCCTTTACTCCTCCCAAAAATCACTAGGGAGGAAATAAACAGCAGTTTATCTGTTATCAGCAGTAAACCTGACGTCAACATTTCTCAAGACAAGGGATCACAAGGCAGGAAAATAAGAGATATTATCACCAAACGGTTATTCATGAGGCATCTACTGCCTATTTTAAAATGCTTTATGAACAGTAGGACAATTTACAGCTGTGAGGTAGTTACAGTACTTTGGTGACTATTAACTAGTATTACTACCATTACTATAAGGCTCTGTGCTGCTGGTACTGCTGTTGCTGCTAAGTCGCTTCAGTCGTGTCTGACTCTGTGCGACCCCATAGACAGCAGCCCACCAGGCTCCTCTGTCCCTGGGATTCTCCAGGCAAGAACACTGGCGTGGGTTGCCATTTCCTTCACCAATGCAAGACTCTGTGCTAGTCCTACACAAATATAAAAATTATTGTATTCTGGAAATTAAACTCAAGGTAAATAGGATAGTGATAAAGTATATCAGCTAAAGCTCACTGAGACATAACTGTAACAATGTTAGGTTTATGAACTTGTTGTAACAATTAACACGAGGAACTAGGGGTCTCTCAGAACCAGTACAGAAGGACTTTCTAAAAACAGGGTCTGGATAATTCTAAAGAAGAACCAGGAGAAGTAGAGATTACCTTTGGATTGATTATCACAGCAAACTCTGCTCAGCAGGTAAGAAGATCAAAACAGGGCTGCAGAAGTCCTGGTAAGAAAGCAGCAATAAAGAAAAAAAAAAAATCCATGTAAATATTCACAGTATCCAAAGGGCAAAAGCAACCTAAGTGTCCACTGACTGATGAATGGATAAACAAGACGTAAATACATACAATAGAATAATAGCTGGCCTTAAAAAGGAAAGATATTCTGACACATGCTACAACTTGGATGGATTTTGAGGACATTAAGTGATAAAAGCCAGACACAAAAGGACAAATACTGTACGATCCCATTTATATGAGGTACCTAGAATAGTTGAATTAATAGAGACAGAAAGTAAAACAGTGGTGACCTGGGGCTGAGAAGGGTGTGGGCAAAAACGGAATTAGTTACTTAATGGTATGGAATTTTCAGTTTGGGAAGATGAGAAAGTTCTGGAGATGAANGAATAAGACTGAATTTACATATAATTTGGGAGTCACTGGTTGCTTTTTCTAGGCTTCCTTTCTCATCATCTTTTGCACAGTCTTTTTTGTTTTGTCTATATTTTTTGTTTTGTTTTATATGACAGTTTTTTTTTCTGATTATATAATAACAAGTGAATACTGTAGAAAGTAGCCACACTGTAAAGAGAAGACCACTGTTAGTATCGTGAGGCCTGTCCTTTTCCTTTGTATTTATTAATATATGTAGCAGGCCGCTTAGTGAGGCGAACTTTAAAATGTATGTCTCCTGCCATAAATATTTAAAGTTGGTAGCAGATTGTGTCAGAGGTGATAGCAAATCATCTCTGAACAGACTTCTGCTTTAGTAAGCTTCCTGTGTAGCTTAGTCGGTAAAGCGTCTGCCTGCAGTGCAGGAGACCTGGGTTCAGTTTCTGGGTCGGGAAGTTCCCTTGGAGAAGGAAATGGCAATCGGCTCCAGTATTCTTGCCTGGAGAATTCCATGGACAGAGGAGCCTGGCAGGCTACAGTTCATGGGCTCGCAAGGGTCGGACACGACTTAGCACTCTTTCTTTCTTTCTGCTTTAGTAAGAGCATCAAAATGCCTCTTTGGTTGTACAGTTATAATATTCTTGTAGATTTTAATAATATGGGTAAAGTAGTCAGAATGCAAATAAGTCAAATAGAGATACAAAGTGATTAACATTTAATAATGTAAATGGTTCTCATTGAGGGAGGGTACATCTCAGCAGGAGTTTATTTAAATTTTTTATAGAAAATTTAAGACATATGTCCAAGTTAAAAGACTAGTATAATGGACCCCCATAGACTTCCATGCAGCTTGAAGAGGCCACTCTGCTCTTAATTATCTGCACCCCATCTGGTCTCTTCCCTCACAGATTATTCTGTAGTAGTCCCCAAACAGCATGTCATTTCTAATGTAAATATTTCGATACATAGCTCTGTAAGGACTCTTAAAAAATCAAAGNTGTCCAAGTTAAAAGACTAGTATAATGGACCCCCATAGACTTCCATGCAGCTTGAAGAGGCCACTCTGCTCTTAATTATCTGCACCCCATCTGGTCTCTTCCCTCACAGATTATTCTGTAGTAGTCCCCAAACAGCATGTCATTTCTAATGTAAATATTTCGATACATAGCTCTGTAAGGACTCTTAAAAAATCAAAGAAGTAATCATGGTATTGCTATACCTAAAATTTTATCAGTGATTTCTTAGTATCATATAGAGACTTAGGTTTGATTTTTTTTTTTTTTTTGGTACTCTTTTTCTTTCTATATCCAAAATTCTTTGAAGCTAGTTGCTAAGTGCAGCCCACATTCCAGGAGGAAGAGATGAACCTCTGCCTTCTGGAGAAAGGGGGAGGGATTCAGACAGTTATAAGTCAAATAATTTTTTATTTTTTTACCCTGGTAGTCTCCTTGGGTCTGAAGTTGAAGATAGTAGAAAGGATTCAGAGCTGAACAGATATTCCAGGAGACTATGAAGGGAAAAAAATATGGCCAAAGGGAGCTCCCTGGGCTGATGAACTGTAGGAGCTGTGATGACGAGTTTATAATTCTAGGTTTTCTTTTTGTGTGTTATAACTTATACTTGCAGTGAAATCTGTTAAATCCCTACCTGTGTAGCATCAGCATTAGTTAGCTGAGAGAAGTGAGAAGGTTAAACTGTAGCAGTAAGCTGGCCATTGGTTCTCAAAGAGCAGCTGCAGAACCAGTGCAGTCAGCAGTCACCAGTGAAATGTGACAAGGGACAGCAGCCAAGACATAGAAGCCTCTCGTGGGAACCCTCAGACATTCAGGAGGACTTCAATTTCCTGTCATAGAAGAAGATGCTTGAATTCCTTTCTTTAGTTTTTTTTTATTCTTTTTTTTTTTTTGGCCATGCTGGGCAGGCTGCAGGATGTTAGTTTCCCAAACCAGGGATCAAACCCATGTTCCCTGCATTGGGAGCACAGAGTCTTAACCACTGGATGGCCAGGGAAGTCCCTCCTTTCTTTAAATCTTAAAGAAAATGTGACCCCAGAAGGCTGGAGTTCTGGTGTTACTCGTGATACATACGTGTTTTCATAAAGCAAAATGGATATAACATGAGGAATTGATTGGGGAGTACTGTGTGAGAGTCTTAGTACACGAACCTCTATTNGTTTTTGGCCATGCTGGGCAGGCTGCAGGATGTTAGTTTCCCAAACCAGGGATCAAACCCATGTTCCCTGCATTGGGAGCACAGAGTCTTAACCACTGGATGGCCAGGGAAGTCCCTCCTTTCTTTAAATCTTAAAGAAAATGTGACCCCAGAAGGCTGGAGTTCTGGTGTTACTCGTGATACATACGTGTTTTCATAAAGCAAAATGGATATAACATGAGGAATTGATTGGGGAGTACTGTGTGAGAGTCTTAGTACACGAACCTCTATTTGTTGTCAAGTGATAGTGTTTTGGATGTAACATGAAACCTAATAGGAAAATAGCTGTAGTAATTCATCGAAACGTGTTACTCTTTATTTGAGTGACTGGCCACTTAGGTTTTTTAAATTAAATTTAATTCTTTTTATTCTTTTGTTTATTCTAGTGGCAGTNTCCTTTCTTTAAATCTTAAAGAAAATGTGACCCCAGAAGGCTGGAGTTCTGGTGTTACTCGTGATACATATGTGTTTTCATAAAGCAAAATGGATATAACATGAGGAATTGATTGGGGAGTACCGTGTGAGAGTCTTAGTACACGAACCTCTATTTGTTGTCAAGTGATAGTGTTTTGGGTGTAACATGGAACCTAATAGGAAAATAGCTGTAGTAATTCATAGAAACGTGTTACTCTTTGTTTGAATGACTGGCCACTTAGGTTTTTTAAATTAAATTTAATTCTTTTTATTCTTTTGTTTATTCTAGTGGCAGTGTTTACTCTTACCAAGTGGCAGAGTTACCAAAATTGCTCGTTCAAGACCAGTAGTAATGAATTTTTAAAAGGTTTTAAGTATATACATTTAAAGGCTTATCAGATCTGTTTTTTCCCCTCAGATATATAAAAAGTTTTTTTACTTTCTTTTTTGGGTCCCACATTTACTGAATTGAATTAAATTCCACCCATTCCAGTCACTGAGTTCCACCTTTCAGTTAATTCACACAGCACATTATTATTGGTCTATGCAAAAGCCCTCTTGTTTTATATATTAGTTTCCCCATTTGTCCTTCCATTTGTATTCTCTCATCTGTGTTTTATTGACTCTGTGTTTCTGCATTCTACCTTTTTTTTCCTTAATGCACATGATATTGTATGTATGTGTTTAATTTGTGGCATTATGCTATAGCACTCATTTTTTTTAAGCCATACTCTGTTTATGAGACTGTGCATGTGTGTGTGTGTGTGCTAAATCACTGTGTCCAACTCTGTGTGACCCTGTGGACTGTAGCCCACCAGGTCCTCTGTCCATGGGGATTCTCCAGGCAAGAATACTGGAGTGGGTTGCCCTCCCCCAGGGGATCTTCCCAACCCAGGGATCGAACCCTTGTCTCTTACATCTCCTGCACTGGCAGGAAGGTTCTTTACCACAAGTGCCACTTGGGAAGCTCTTTATGAGGCTATAATAATCTCACTTTTTAAAGTGTTTCTTTATATGCACATGTTCATTTTCCTTATTGATGCCACAACCAATACTGCCATGAATATCTTGGTGTGTGTGTCTGGGCAGGGGTTTCTCTGCAGTATAGAGCCAGGAGTGGGAGGTCAGGGTTTCTGGATGTCCCTCTACTTAAGTTCTCTAAGCACTGGTGGGATTTTCTCCATAATGACTGCAGCAGTTTTAATTGTGACCAGAAATACAGAGTGACCATTTCCCTAGGCCTTTGTCAATAATTTGAATTGCATGGATTTATAATTTTGCCATTTTTATGTGTATAAAACAGTATTTCCTTATTTAATCTGTGTTCTTTTGAATGTGAGTGGGTTTGAGTATGTCTTCATGTGTATGTATTGCTGTCTGGTCTCTTTTGTAAATTGCCTATTTATATCTTGTCCACTTTTCAGTGGGTTTTTTTTTTTTTTTTTTTTAAATCCCAGTGATTTTCATTTCAGTTATTTACTCCCAGTCTGTTACCCACCTGCTGACTCTGTGTGGTGTCTTGCTTTAAATGCGGACCTTTGATTTTATTCTTGTAACATCTGTCACTTTTCCTCCTTAAGGTTTGTTCTTTGGGAACGTTGTGTAAGAAATTGTTCTCTACATCAAGATGATGAAGACGTTCTCCTGTATAACCTTTTATTAGCTTTATATTTTAGTTTTGCTTTTTACATTTTGGTTTTTAGTGTTACTATATCTGGAGTCCACATCTGGAGATTATGTAAGGTAAGGATCCCACTTTATTTTTTCCATAGAGTGTACAAATTTTCCATCACTGTCTGCTAAATAATTTATCCTTTTCCACTGACTTATGTAAGATACCACTTCTGTCACACACCAAGTTTCGTATACAGATGAGTTTGTTTCTGGGCTTTTATTACATCAGTCTTTGTCTATCCTATATCATTGGCTTTTTTTTTTTTTTTTTTAATAAATTGTGGTTTTTCTTTTTCTTTCTTTTTCCTGTCTAATTACATTGGCTAGAATATCCTATACTGTGTTGAATAGTAGTATCTGTGGTGGTACATTTTTATCTTGTTATTGACCCAAAAGGAAGCATCAAATTTTTTTCATTAATTATGATGTTTGCTGTAGGGTATTAATACATAGCTTTCAAAAAGTTAAGTCAGTTCTGTTTTATCCTCGTTTTATTTTTTATTTTTAGATATTAGAATTGAATGTTGAACTTTGTCAAATGTCTTTCCCATGTGTTTTGAGATGTATTTTCTTGTTGTCAGTCACTAAGTTGTGTCCAACCTTTTGCAGCCCCATGGACTGCAGCATGCCAGGCTTCCCTGTCCTTCATTGTCTCCTGAAGTTTGCTCAGATGCACATTTATTGAGTTGGTAATGCTATCTAGCCATCTCATCCTCTGCTGCCCTCTTCTCCTTTTGCCTTCAGTCTTTCCTAGCATCAAGGTCTTCTCCAATGAATCAGCAGTTCGCATCAGGTGGCCAAGGTATTGGAGCTTCAGCTTCAGCATCAGTCCCTCCAGTGAATATTCAAGGTTGATTTCCTTTTGGATTGAGTGGTTTGATCTCCTCGTAGTTCAAGGGACTCTCAAGAGTCTTCTCCAGCACCACAGTTCAACAGCATCAATTCTTCAGTGCTCAGCCTCCTTTATGGTTCTTTACTCCATTGCTGTGGTGAAATAAATTTATAGATCTTCTGGTATTAAATTATCTTTGCATTTCTAGAATGATCTCTTGATAAAGTACTTAATAAAAGTATTATTAGGGTTATTTTTGTCAAACTCCCAGTTGGTGTCTATTCGCTGATATTTAGGGAGTTGGTGTCTCTGTCCATTCATGAAATTGACCTGTAATTTTCTTTGACATACAGTCCTCATCAGTTTTTAAAATTTGAATTGGAGGATGATTGCTTTAACAATGTGTACATTTCTACTGTACAAGAGCGTGAATCAGCTGTAAGTATACGTATATCCCCTCCCTGTTGAACCTCCCTGCCACCCCTACATCCTACGCGTCTAGCTCATCACAGAGCATCAAGCTGAGCTCCCCGTGCTGTCCGTTTCCCACCAGCTCTCTGTTCTACACATTGCAATGTATACGTATCAGTGCTGCTCTCTCAGGTCATCCCATCTTCTCCTTTCCGGACTGTGTCCACGAGTTTGTTCTCTATCTCTGTCTCTATTTCTGCCCTGCACATAGGTTCCATCAGTACCATTTTTCTAGATTCTGTATAACGTACCATGCTTGTTCTTCTCTTTCTGACTGACTTCATTCTGCTTGGCAGACTCTAGGCTCATCTACATCACTACCAGTGACCCAATTTTATTCCTTTTTATGGCTGAGTAGTATTCCATTGTGGGCTTCCCTGGTGTCTTGATAAAAAAAAAATCTGCCTACCAGTGAGGAGCCTCAGGTTTGAAAGAGCTCCTGGAGAGGGAAATGGCAGTCCACTCCAGTATTCTTGCCAGCGAAATCCCATGGACAGAGGAATCTAGAGGGCTACAGTCCATGGGTCGCAAAGAATCAGACATGACTTAACAGCTAAACAACAACAATATTCTGTGGCATATATGTATCACAACTTCTTTATCCAGTTGTCTGTCAGTGGCCATCTGGGTTGCCTCCGTGTCCTGGCTATTATAAATAGTGCTGCAATGAACACTGGTGTACATGTGTCTTTTTAAATTATGGTTTTCCCAAGTTTTTTTTTTTTTT
>SJYA01002278.1:4067578-4086696 GCA_006410615.1 Neotragus moschatus | reverse complement strand
TTTTTTTTTTTTTTTTTAAATCCCAGTGATTTTCATTTCAGTTATTTACTCCCAGTCTGTTACCCACCTGCTGACTCTGTGTGGTGTCTTGCTTTAAATGCGGACCTTTGATTTTATTCTTGTAACATCTGTCACTTTTCCTCCTTAAGGTTTGTTCTTTGGGAACGTTGTGTAAGAAATGGTTCTCTACATCAAGATGATGAAGACGTTCTCCTGTATAACCTTTTATTAGCTTTATATTTTAGTTTTGCTTTTTACATTTTGGTTTTTAGTGTTACTATATCTGGAGTCCACATCTGGAGATTATGTAAGGTAAGGATCCCACTTTATTTTTTCCATAGAGTGTACAAATTTTCCATCACTGTCTGCTAAATAATTTATCCTTTTCCACTGACTTATGTAAGATACCACTTCTGTCACACACCAAGTTTCGTATACAGATGAGTTTGTTTCTGGGCTTTTATTACATCAGTCTTTGTCTATCCTATATCATTGGCTTTTTTTTTTTTTAATAAATTGTGGTTTTTCTTTTTCTTTCTTTTTCCTGTCTAATTACATTGGCTAGAATATCCTATACTGTGTTGAATAGTAGTGTCTGTGGTGGTACATTTTTATCTTGTTATTGACCCAAAAGGAAGCATCAAATTTTTTTCATTAATTATGATGTTTGCTGTAGGGTATTAATACATAGCTTTCAAAAAGTTAAGTCAGTTCTGTTTTATCCTCGTTTTATTTTTTATTTTTAGATATTAGAATTGAATGTTGAACTTTGTCAAATGTCTTTCCCATGTGTTTTGAGATGTATTTTCTTGTTGTCAGTCACTAAGTTGTGTCCAACCTTTTGCAGCCCCATGGACTGCAGCATGCCAGGCTTCCCTGTCCTTCACTGTCTCCTGAAGTTTGCTCAGATGCACATTTATTGAGCTGGTAATGCTATCTAGCCATCTCATCCTCTGCTGCCCTCTTCTCCTTTTGCCTTCAATCTTTCCTAGCATCAAGGTCTTCTCCAATGAATCAGCAGTTCGCATCAGGTGGCCAAGGTATTGGAGCTTCAGCTTCAGCATCAGTCCCTCCAGTGAATATTCAAGGTTGATTTCCTTTTGGATTGAGTGGTTTGATCTCCTCGTAGTTCAAGGGACTCTCAAGAGTCTTCTCCAGCACCACAGTTCAACAGCATCAATTCTTCAGTGCTCAGCCTCCTTTATGGTTCTTTACTCCATTGCTGTGGTGAAATAAATTTATAGATCTTCTGGTATTAAATTATCTTTGCATTTCTAGAATGATCTCTTGATAAAGTACTTAATAAAAGTATTATTAGTATTATTAGGGTTATTTTTTTCAAACTCCCAGTTGGTGTCTATTCGCTGATATTTAGGGAGTTGGTGTCTCTGTCCATTCATGAAATTGACGTGTAATTTTCTTTGACATATTGTCCTCGTCAGTTTTTAAAATTTGAATTGGAGGATGATTGCTTTAACAATGTGTACATTTCTACTGTACAAGAGCATGAATCAGCTGTAAGTATACGTATATCCCCTCCCTGTTGAACCTCCCTGCCACCCCTACATCGTACGCGTCTAGCTCATCACAGAGCATCAAGCTGAGCTCCCTGTGCTGTCCGTTTCCCACCAGCTCTCTGTTCTACACATTGCAGTGTATATGTATCAATGCTGCTCTCTCAGGTCATCCCATCTTCTCCTTTCCCGACTGTGTCCACGAGTTTGTTCTCTATATCTCTGTCTCTATTTCTGCCCCGCAAATAGGTTCCATCAGTACCATTTTTCTAGATTCTGTATAACGTACCATGCTTGTTCTTCTCTTTCTGACTGACTTCATTCTGCTTGGCAGACTCTAGGCTCATCTACATCACTACCAGTGACCCAATTTTATTCCTTTTTATGGCTGAGTAGTATTCCATTGTGGGCTTCCCTGGTGTCTTGATAAAAAAAAAAATCTGCCTACCAGTGAGGAGCCTCAGGTTTGAAAGAGCTCCTGGAGAGGGAAATGGCAGTCCACTCCAGTATTCTTGCCAGCGAAATCCCATGGACAGAGGAATCTGGAGGGCTACAGTCCATGGGTCGCAAAGAATCAGACATGACTTAACAGCTAAACAACAACAATATTCTGTGGCATATATGTATCACAACTTCTTTATCCAGTTGTCTGTCAGTGGCCATCCGGGTTGCCTCCATGTCCTGGCTATTATAAATAGTGCTGCAATGAACACTGGTGTACATGTGTCTTTTTAAATTATGGTTTTCCCAAGTTTTTTTTTTTTTTTTCCTTTGAGGTTGTACTCCCCTGAAAAATGAACTGGACATCTCTCACAGTTTTTCTAATTTTTATTTATCCATTCACGTACTACAGGACATCTTGGTTGCTTTCAAAATATCGTTCTTAATATTAGCTGAAAGTTCAAAAATTCCCATTGAGAATGGGATCTTGTCAAGAAGGTCCACTACCAATTCTATTGATCATCATACTCGAGCTTGCCAACATTGTAAGTCAATAAAAAAATAAAAACATGTTAGGCTTTGGAGGCAAGTAACAAAACTGATTATCCATAGATAACTTGAATGTCTATATGGATGACTCAAAAGAAAGTACAAATCATTTTTAGAAATAAGAATTTAGCAAGTTGGCTAGATATAAAAAACCATTTATAAAACCCACGTTGCATTTTTATATACCAGCAAACGTCAGTTAGAAAATGAAAACTTAAGAACATGCCATTTACAACAGCATAGAAAAATATGAAACACATAGGAATATATTTAACAAAAGCTTTGTAAGCCCCTAATGGAGAAAATGATAAAACTATGTTGAAAGAAATTAAAGGATCCTTAAGTGAAGAGAGATACACAAGAGAGACTAAGGATTATGTGACTGTCAGTTTTCCCCAATTTTATTTATTGAGTTGGTATAATTCTAATAAAAATAAAATCCCAAACTTTTTATTTTGTAGGCCTTTGATAAAATAATTCTTAAATATATATTGAGATTCAGAGGCCCTCAGTAGGAAATGGCAACCCACTCTAGTGTTCTTGCCTGGAGAATTCCATGGATGGAGGAACCTGGTGGGCTACTGTCCATGGGGCTGCCAAGAGCTGGATGTGACCGAGCAAAGGCCTAACTGTTGGTCCACTCTGTGTGTGTGTGTTTTGGCTGGCTGGGTCTTCACTGCTGTGCGGGTTTTTCTCTAGTTGCGGTGAGTGGGGACTGCTCTCTAGTTGCAGTGTGAGGGCACCTCATTGCAGTGGCTTCTCTTGTTGTGGAGCATGGGCTGAAGGTTGCATGGACTCAGGAGTTGTGACTCCCTGGCTCTAGAGCACAGGCTCAATAGTTGTGGCATACAGGCTTAGTCACCCCTTGGCCTGTGGGATCTTCTCGATCAGTGATAATCCTGTGTCTCCTGCAGTGGCAGGCGGATTCTTTATGACTGAGACACCAGGGAAGCCCTTGGTCCACTCCTGAAGAATGATAAGATTGGGGAAATAGTCTTCATAGATACAATGACTGGTAAAGCTGTTGAATTTAGGTGAGTGTGGTATTGTTGCAGGGAGAGACAAATAGACCAGCAGAGCAAAATAGAGAATCCAGAGACAAAACCACATGACTCTTCATATATAACAAGTTGGTTTTCAAATCAGTGGAGAAAGAATAGTTTTTTCCTTCAATAAATATTAATTGGATGCATGCTACATGCGTGCTAAGTCACTTCAGTTGTGTCCGACTCTTTGTGGCCCCAGGGGCTGTAGCCCACGAGGCTCCTCTGTCCATGGGATTCTCCAGGCAAGAATACTGGAGTGGGTTGCCATGCCCTCCTCCAGTGGATTTTCCAGACCCAGGGATTGAACCCGAATCTCTTATGTCTCCTGGACTAGCTCCACCTGGGAAGCCCAGATAATTAGGTGCCCATATTTTAACAAATGGACTAGGACTCCTGCTTTACACCAAACACAAATAAATTCCAGAGAAAATATCTTTGTATTGTCCACAAAGGGAAGAATTTCCTAAATAAGACCACTGTCAAACATACATGCTAAAAGCAAAATAAAGGATAGTCATGTGTGTTTGTATGCAGAAATATGCATACAGATAGGGTTAAAAAAAAAGATTGTTAAAATGAGTTTCTTTTCTCGAAAGCAACCATAAAAACATAAAGGCACAAGCCACAAATTGGTTGAAGATAATTGCACATCATATAATTGACAAAAACTGATACCCTGTATATATAGAGAGAATGCCTGCCAAATAACCAAAAGTGAAAGAACCTAGCAAAAAACTGAGAAAAACATGAGAAGAGGTACTTGGTGAAAGAGGAAATCTGAATGTCAGTAAACATGATAATATGTTCAACTTCATTATTAGCAAACTTAAAGCACAATAAAAACATTCCTATGAGATTGGCAGTATTATAAAGTCTGATTATACCTGGAATTAAGAATGTGGTGCAGGGCTGGCTTTCCTGGTGGTCTAGTGGCTGAGAATCTGCCTGCTAATGCAGGAAACATGGGTTCCACTTCTGATCTTCGAAGGCTCCACATGCCTCGGAGCAACTAAGCCTGTGCACTGCAACTACTGAGCCAGCGCTGTAGAGCCCGTGAGCTGCCAACTACTGAGCCCACGTGCTGCGGCTACTGAAGCCCAAGAGCCTAGAGCCTGTGCACCGCAGTGAAGAGTAGCACCCACTCCTTGTAACTAGAGAAAGCCCATGCATTGCAACTGACGATCCAGCATCACCAAAAAAATAAAAAGAATGATGCAGCTATAGGATATACAGAAATAGAAGTATGTTATGTACATGAAACATTATAAACCAATGTTACCCCAATAAAAATGTATTTTTAAAAACAATTTATTGTATTNGCCTAGAGCCTGTGCACTGCAGTGAAGAGTAGCACCCACTCCTTGTAACTAGAGAAAGCCCATGCATTGCAACTGACGATCCAGCATCACCAAAAAAATAAAAAGAATGATGCAGCTATAGGATATACAGAAATAGAAGTATGTTATGTACATGAAACATGTTATAAACCAATGTTACCCCAATAAAAATGTATTTTTAAAAACAATTTATTGTATTATTATTATTATTTTTTTTTTGGTCACAATGCAGGGCATGTGAAACTTTCCAGATCAGGGATCAAACCCATGCCCAGTGCAAAGGATGTGTGGAATCTTAACCATTGGACCACCAAGTAGGTCCCCAGAATTCATTTTAAATAAATAAAACTGGGGGCAAAAGGGAATATGGTGTGATAGGAACTCTCAAGCACTACTGGTGAGAATGTAAATTGGTTCAACTACTTTGGAGACTAGTTTGGCATTAGTTAGTAAACTCAAATATGTGCAAATTCTAAAATCCACTGGTTCTAGATATTTAACCTGGAGAAAATCTTGCACATGTGCCCTAGAAGACAAGTATAAGTGTGTTCATGAAAATGATCCAAGTATTTCTCATCAGTAGAATGTATAATTGTGTGTTTAGATGATATTGCAGTGAAAACATATATAGCTACATGCAGCAACACGGATGAACTGGAAGAGAGTGATGAGCAAAATAATCAGGCCACAAAAGAATACATGCAATTTGATTCAATTTTGGTAAAGTTAAAGGAGCAGCCAAAAGTAAGCAGTGTAACGTATATATATGTGGAACAAGTGTGAAGTCAGAATCAAGACAGTGGGCCCCTTTCATGGGTGTGGGGGGAAGGGGGTGTGATTGGAAGAGGGGCACACAGGAAGCGTCTAAGTTTCTGGGAAAATCTTCTTTCACAAGATGTGTTTTATGCCCAGGTGTTTGCTTCCTAAAAATGAATATTCTCTGAAAAGTATATATGTTTTATTTTTACTGGCATATATTTTATAATAAAAATATAATTAGAAAGTTAAATAGAAAAACTTTAACAAATGGGTGGCATATAAAATTTTTCAAAATTATTTTATTATTAATATCAAAATGTTTCCTTCTAAATATAGCTGTAGCTGCATCTCACAAATTTTTCACATAGTGCTTTTATCTAGCTTAAAGTCTTTTTAAAATTCCCTAATGATATTCTCTTTAAAATGAAAGTTATTTAGTAGACTATAGTTTCCGGGCACATGGGATTGTTCAGTCTCTCTCTCTGTTTTATAATAGTGCTACATTATAGAAAACAGTCTATGAAGGTAATCTTTTTTGACATTTGTTGAGTACATTTATTTGTAGCTTGAAATAAATTGTACTTAGGTGAATAAAAATACCTTTTGAAATTTCACGCGGTGAAAATAATCTTAGTATTGCAGTTTTTAAACTCTGTTCCATTCCAGCCTTTTCCCATTATAACCTTGATTTTAATCTCTAGTTATGTTACACTGAGGTTTCTTAGTACTGTAGCCATATACACAATAGACTATGATTTTTTTCTGTATTATTGTATTGTTTAGTGTTTGACTACCCCCAGCAATGTATGGGAGGGCCCATTTCTTTGTCCCTTGGTCAGTAGTACTGGATAATATCTTTCAAAAATAATTTTTGGCAATTTGAAACATATATCTTTCACCTATATTTTATTTTATATATATCATTCACATATTTTATTCTGTACCTTTCACTTATATTTTAGTCATTATAATTAATCTTCAACTTTTTTCAGTAGCTATACTTTGTCCAGTTGTGATTCTGTGTGAGTTGTTTGTGTAATTTTGTATTGTAGAAGCAATTTTTTAAATTAATTTTTAAAACCTGTTTATGTATTTAGGATGATATCATCTCTTGCTGGAATCCTCCCCACTCCATTTGGTATTTGCTTTTTAGTACCCATTTGTTCTTTTTTCCTTTCTTCCTCTTCATTAGGAAAAAATTTCCCCAGAGCTTTCATTTTATTTAATGTAGAGCAGTTTAGTCTTCTTTTATTACAGGGAGAAGATGATCATTTGGCAGAGATAATGTAGCCCAGATTGCAGAACTGAGTTGAAGGTTAAATAATGTGACCACTGATCCCCTCCAATTCTGTAAGTCAACGAATATTATACCTATTCAGACAGCTTCTATGTGATAGATAACTGAAATATAATCTTCCTTATGATACAATAGTGACTTCAGATTTAAGCATGTCTAGAAAGTATGACCTCACTCCTAGACAAAATTTTATCATAAGTGACTTCATAAATACACCGTGCAGACTTTATCAAACAGCTCCAGGGAAAACATCTCTTCTGTCTACAGTGAAAGGATAATGCTGACATTTGGCAAAGGTCAGAGCTTCATAAATTTAACTTATTAATACATCTGTGAACTGCTAGTATGTTTATATTGTGGTGCTAAAAGAATATTGCAGGATTTTTAAAAAACATGTTTAATTCCTACCAAGAGTTTCTAAGCATTTTTTTTTTAACTAAAATCCAATATGTTCCACATTTTTGATAAGGTAAATCTTTTCTCTTTGGAAAACAAAAAAGAGTGTGTGTATTTGTGTGTGTGTGTGTGTGTTTAAGGAGATATATGTGGGATTAGAGTCTAGGAAATACATAAGGCTCAGCACAGGTTTTCCCACATCCCCAAAATTGACTTAAGATGACCGCAATATAGGATAAATCCAAGAGAACCCTGAAAGTAGGGAAGATAGACACCATGTGCCCCAATACCGGAGAAGGCAATGGCAACCCACTCCAGTACTCTTGCCTGGAAAGTCCCATGGATGGAGGAGCCTGGTAGGCTGCAGTCCATGGGGTCGCTACTAGAGAACATGTACTGTAGTACAGGAGGCACTTTGTTCAAAGAAAACATTAGAACTGGCCTGCGATATTGCTTTTTAAAAAAAAAAAAATATTTATTTGACTGCGCCTGGGCTTAGTTGTGGCACACAGGATCTTAAGTTGCAGCATGTGAACACTTAGTTGTGGCATGTGGGATCTAGTTCCCTAATCAGGAATTGAATCTGGGCCCCCCTGCATTGGAGTGAAGACTCTAAGCCACTGGACCACCAGGGAAGTCCCTTCAATATTGCTTTTTAAAAAGTCATCATTATCACATGAAATGAAGAAGGAAGACTGTGGAAGGACCTCACTGATAGCCCTTATTTAGAGGGGTGAGAGCTAGAGGAGGGCTGTGGGACAGAAAGTAAACACTGTGTTATGAATCAACAGCATCTAAAGCAGTTGAACCGAGGGGCCTCAGGATAGACAGGACAGATCAAGTGGTAATATGTGGGCAATGACACAGCTGAGCTTTCCCAGAGTATATGGCCTGTGTCTTTAGGAAAGAGGGGGCCCCTGCTAAAGCCTCGGAACAGTTATTGAAGAAATACTTGTGTGTGTGTGTGTGTGTGTGTGNAACTCTCATGGAGACTGGGAGATGGGGCCCCTCTTTCCCTTGATGTTTACACTTTAAAAAGGTGGCTCCTAGGTCCTTGAGAAAGACATTCCAGAGTTGTTAAACCGGCAAGAAGCTTATTTAGCTTTTAAAAGGATTTACATATATCTCAAAAGGACAGAGAAAGAATTTATGATTACAAGTTTTCTAAAAGGGAACTGGAGGGGGGATGTGTCTTTCCCTATGTGCCGTTACAGTACTTAGGATCAGAAAGTCTTTGAACATAGTCCAAAGCTTCTTTCTTTTCATTTGATCTCATTGGAGACAGGAGGAGAGCTTGTTATCAACCTCCAAATAATTACTTTGATTTCGAAGATTAAACTTTCTCCTTTAGGCCACTAATTAATTACTCCAATCATTGTTATCTGAGCCCTTTCTTTTCTTGGTCTGTGCACTAGATCAACAAATGAAGATGTTTTCAGGCATGTTTAACTAACCATGCTAAGGAGAAAGTCCTTTACANCTCCAAATAATTACTTTGATTTCGAAGATTAAACTTTCTCCTTTAGGCCACTAATTAATTACTCCAATCATTGTTATCTGAGCCCTTTCTTTTCTTGGTCTGTGCACTAGATCAACAAATGAAGATGTTTTCAGGCATGTTTAACTAACCATGCTAAGGAGAAAGTCCTTTACACTAAATTCTCTTTGATTCTGAGTGGCAATGAATATTAAACAGCAGATGCTGTGCCCCCACCGTCCTGGGCACTAGGGATAAATGGTAAACACAGCAACCACTGTATTTTCCCTCCTGGAACGTACTCTCTGGCAGGGCCTCAGTTTAACACGTAGGAATCAATGCCCTTGAGTACAGGTCTAGAAGTATGGGGTAGTTGGTGAATAAAGTATGTATCTTAGCCTGAGACCTCAAGGGGTCTGATTACAGAGGGCCTGTAAACTTTAGTGAGGATTTGGGATTAGGAATTCAGTGTCTTGGAGCTATCCCTAGAGATTTTGAAGTTTTTGTTTGTTTCTTTTTGGGGTGCTGGGTCTTTGCTGCTATGTGGGCTTTTCTCTAGTTGCGGTGAGAAAACTCTAGTGGTGGTGTGCAGGCTTCTCATTGTGACAGGCCTTATTGCAGCACACAGGCTCTCAGGAGCATGAGCTCAGTAGTTATGCACGTGGGCTTAGCTGCTCCATTGCATGTGGGATCTTCCTGGACCAGAGATGGAGCCCGTATCTCCTACACTGGCAGGTGGATTCTTTAACACTGAGCCACCAGGGAAGGCCCCCTCAAAATTTTTATTTTTGGGGGGTTTGACACAACTCAAGTGCCAGTGTTTTAACAAGCTCTTCTACAGGACTCTGGGGCAGTGAATCCCAACACATGCCTTTGGGATTCTCTGGACTTCATCACTTTTGAAAAATTTAAAAGGCAGAGATTGATATAGCTGGATTTGAATGGATTGGTGGAGGGAGGGGACAAGAAAGGTGGTAGAGTAGTTAGGTGGCTACTGCGGGAGTTAAGGAACGAATGATGGCTTGGACAGAGAAGTGGATGGTTTTGAGAAATTTACAAGATGGAATAGGATTTTGTAATTGTTTGAATGTGAAAGGAGATGCTGGAGAAGAAGGAGGTATCAAGGATGACTCCTAGATTTCATATTCCAGTAATGGGCTGGAAGGTCATATTATTACTTGAGATAATGAACATTGGAGGAAAAGCATATTGGAGTTGAGG
The DNA here is from genome assembly GCA_006410615.1 of Neotragus moschatus. NCBI lineage: Eukaryota > Metazoa > Chordata > Mammalia > Artiodactyla > Bovidae > Neotragus > Neotragus moschatus. The sequence goes on along the minus strand of SJYA01002278.1, from coordinate 4,076,659 downwards.
AATAGTGTTGAGAAGTTTATATTTGGACCCAGAGACAGGCACAAGGAGATGTTTAGGAGGCGGTTGGACACAGTAGTCTGGAACTCAGGATCTCTTGGCAATTCTTTGGGGGTTTGAGTGTGGTCAGGTCAAGGCTATAGTCTTCCCAGCAATCACGTATGGTTGTGAGAGCTGAACTGTGGTACTGGAGAAGACTCCTAAAAGTCCTTTGGATAGCAAGGAGATCAATCCAGTCAGTCTTAAGAGAGATAAACCTTGAATTTTCACTGGAAGGACTGATGCTAAAGCCCTTAGCTCCAGTATTTTGGTCATCTGATGCTAACAGATGGCTCATTGGAAAAGTGCCTGATGGAAAGATTGAGGGTAGAAGGAAAAGAGGACATCAGAGGATGAGGTGGCTGGATGGCATCACTGATGCAATGAACATGAACTTGAGCAAACTCTAGGTGGTGAACGACAGGGAGGCCTGGTTTGCAGTCCATGGGGTCGCAAAGAGTCAGACACAACTGGATGACTGAACAACAAGGTGATAGATGGTAATTGAATGGAAAGGATGAAATCACCCAAAGAAAGGCTATAGATGAGAAGGGAAGAAGGTCTGGAACAAAGCGTGAGCAATGTCAGGGTGTTTCAAAATACAGCAGTTGATATTGGAAGAAATGGCCAAGGTGATGGTAGGGAAACTGGGAGTGTGTCATATCCATGTGGACATCTGTAGAGAGTATCCCTTCAGTTCAGTTCAGTTCAGTCACTCAGTCGTGTCCGACTCTTTGCGACCCCATGAATTGCAGCATGCCAGGCCTCCCTGTCGTGATTTTTAAATTTGTAATTTGGCAAAAGTAAGTTAAAGATATTTTAGTCTTATTTCCAATCACACAATCCAGAGGGTGAATATTCTTAGTTCCACATACAATGGTTTTATCCCAGTGAGAAATGAACTATTGCATGCCATATCAGTAAACAAGGATGTCATAGTCATCAGTGATTACATCCCTCTGATGTGAGATGGTGAGCCCTAAGGGCACTCAGAAAGAAAAACGCCTGTAGTCTACCAGCCATCAGATTGCAGCTACTCTCTAAGATAAGTCCCAAGGGAGCTCAGGATGTGAAAAACAGGATTCCCCAGATAGGTGGGGGTGCATATGAAAGGAATGATTTCAGGGAGCCCAGATTCTTCCATCTTCCCATACATAGAAAAGCACTATATTCCTTAATTTGAGATATCTGTCTTCTTTTAATTGATCATAGTATTTTGATGTGCAGATTACCTGCCCTTTGTTGTAAAACTTCTATATAACCCTGCTTCTCCCCGGCCTCCTTGTAGTTGTTCTCTCAGGGTTACTTGAGATGCTGTCTCCGAGGCTTGAAGTCCTAAGAATTCCCACTCGATAAAGCGTAACTCTCAACTTTTAGGCTGTGATTATTTTTTAAGTTGACACCAGGCATCAGTCACATTCACATCGAGATCTTAAAACATATCCTTCAGGATAAGTGAGTTAACACAGCCACAGAAGTCCAAATCTCAAGCCATATGCACATCATTGATGTTTTCCATCTCACTTTGGTGTCTGGACTTCTCCGGAGCAGACATGCAATGGCTTTTTGACCCTGTAAATGAAAACATTGATAGGAAAGGATCTGAATTGCTGGCCGAGGGGGATGATGATGACTGCATTGTTTGCTGCTCTTGGGTCTGTTTCTGGGTGATGTGTTTATCCTTTCCCGAGACATTCTTCAGGGTGATAAGTCCTTATCTTTCCTCCTCTATGTGGATTTCCAACCCCCCTCCCTGCATCTAGAAGCACGTATTTCTTTTCTTTTTTCTTTAAAAATATTCTTTACATTTTTATAGTCTGCCTGACCCCAAGCTCTTGACCAGACCCACCACTTGCTCTGATGGGAATGGCCAACCAGCCAGGAATGGTTTTTACACTTTCAAATGGCTGTGTCTTAAGAGATTACGTAAATACCTACCTAACCATGATTTTGCCTCTTGGCCCACAAAACCTAAAATGTTAACTACTTAGCCTTTTATGGAAACATTTTGCAATCCCTGATCTTAACTACATAAAACTGAAAAACAAATCTTTTCACTCAAATGGGAAAGACAGCTAGGTCAGTGATTCTCAGACTTTAGTCTAGGTCAGAACCACCTGGAAGGTTTGGTCCAATACAGGTTGGTGGGCCATACCTCCAGTGTCTGGAGTGGGACCAGAGAAATGGCATTTCTTCCTTTCTTTTTAAATTAATTTTAGAATTGAGGTATATTTGACATATAACATTAGTTTCAGGTGAGCAATGTAATGATTTGATAGATATGGCAAAATGATCACTGCAGTAAGTCTAGTTAATATTGGAACCCATACATGGTTAAAAATTTTTTTGTTTCTTACTGTGAGAACTTTTAAGATCTACTCTATTAGCAAAATAGTAACACTGTTAACTATAGTCACTATGGTACACATTATATCCCCATGACTTACTTATTTAAAAACTGGAAATTTGTACCTTTTGACCCCCTTCACCTATTTTTCTCAACTTCCTCTACCTCCACCCACTTCTGGCAACTACCAGTCTGTTTTCTGTATCTATAAATGGGCTCAGGATTTGTTTGTTTCTTGCTTGTTTTGTTTTGGGATTATACATGTACATGAGATCATATAGTATTTGTCTTTCTCTGTCTCACTTATTCCACTTAGCATAATGCAGTCAAGGTCCATCCATGTTGTCCCAAATGGCAAGATTTCATTCATTTTAATGGCTGGAAAAGATTCCATTGTATTTATATACCACTGTTTTTTTTTTTTTTTTTAATCCATTCACCTGTTGGTGGAGATTTAGGTTGTTTCCATTTCTTGGCTATTGTAAGCAATGCTGCCGTGAACATCGGAATGCATATATCCCCTCAAATATTACCCAGGAGTGGAATTGCTGGGTGATATGGTAGTTCTTTTTTTTAAAAATTTGATCATACCATGTGGCTATCAGGGACTTAGTTCCCCTACCAGGGATCGAATCCAAGCCATTGGCAGTGAAAGAACAGAATCCTAGCCACTGCACTGCCAGGAAATTCTCAGTTTTTAGTTTTTGAAGAACCAACAATTTACATTCCCACCAACAGTGCACAAGGGTTCCCTTTTCTTCATGTCCTTGTTATTGGCAGTGCTTGTTATTGCTTGTCTTCTTGGTAATAGCTATTCTAACAGATGTGAGGTGATGCCTTACTGTGACTTTGATTTGAATTTTCTTGATGAATAGTGCTGTTCAGCACCTGTTGGCCATCTGTAAGTTGTCTTTGGGAAAATGTCTATTCAGATTCTCTGCCTATTTTTTTAACCAGGTTTTCTTTTTTTCTTTTTGCTGTTTTTTTTCCCCTGAGTTTTAAAATGTATTTTGGATATCAGCTTCTTATCAGAAGTACATCTGTCTTAAATAATCCACTTCCATGACAGTAGAAGCACACGCATATGAGTGATGCTGATCATAGGTAAACAATAGATTTAGGTATTTTTTTAGGATAGCATTTATCACTTTAAAATGTTTGACTGTAGTAGCCTTATATCTGCCAAGTCTGACTTTCTCCAGGAACCAGTCCCTCCTGTTTCACCGGGTGAGCTGTCACACTGTCAGTCCATCAGGCCTGGTGCTCAGCCTCCCCACCACATGGGTTGTGGACACATGGATAGGGTCCACTAGGCCAAGTATTGGTTTAGGGATGGACACATGGCCTATATAGATTCCTTCCTAGAACAGGCACATGGGTGTTAGGGGAAGGACATCTTTTGCTCCTATTGTGGTTGCTGAGCTAGAAGGATACATCTGGGTCTGTGGGTAACTGCCTTTGCTGCTGCATACATGGTGAGGGGCTTCTCTGGACACTGGCCCACAATCAGAAGCAAAATTGAAAGTTGGAGAGGCATGAGCTTCAAAAACAGTGTGAGCCTTGAGTCTAGCTCTCACTTTAAATTTCTGCATTCCACTTAACATGATAATACCTTTCCTTAAACTGATAGGAGGTAGACTGTTGTCATTAACAACTGAGAGTCCTAATTAATTCGGTGACCTGGTAGATGAGTATTCACTCTATAATGTTTTCAGAGGTATTTATTAAATATCCTTTATGGGCCTGAAGCCCACTACTCTATTCCCCTCTACTTAACAACAACAAAAAAGAGATTATCAAATTATAACTTAATTTTAAGTCACTTAAGAACAGTATGCTCCTTTTCAGGAAAATAAACGATATTTATTACAATAAGAGAATATACAAGATTTGCTAATTATTTTGAGAAATCTCTCTCTAGAAATGATGTTTGCTTGCTGTTTTAATGTTTAAATAGAGATCAGACATGGAACTCTGCCCACTGAACTTGCCACACATGAGATTCTAGAGTTATGATTGGATTCGCCAAGGACCATTTATTTCTGTCTCAGGGGATGAGCAAAAAAGTCAGAACCTTTACCTTATAGTGTGCACAGAACTTGGGTATTTTGAGCCTTGGTACCAAGTGAGTTCCCAGCTTACTGTGGGAATGGGGGAAAAGGTATCACTGTGGCAGACAGCTGAAAACTGTGAAGTAATATTTACTATTGCCTAGTCCTGCCTTGGAAATGAATGAACATTGCCCTTTGATTGGTGTCCTGAAATTTCCATCTCATTGCTTAACAAATTTCAAAGTAAGCCCAGCACTGAAAAGGAACTCATCTCAGATTTTGGTAAGGTTTTAAAACACATGATAAGATAATAAAATTTCAAGCATGTTGTCTAAAAAGGGCAGAACCCTACCTCTGAAGAATTAAAATCGCAATGACAGATATGTTTAGTAGAACACTTGAAGAGGAAGAATATATTTAATATTTCTTGTGACAGGAGAAGTGATAAAAATAATTCACAAGTTGAAAAGGTGGATGAGCCCAAATAAGACAAATAGCATAGAAATATCACATTTAAAGAAAAATTTTTTTAAAAATGTTTGAAATTTTAAGTTAAGATAGAAGATATGTACTTTCAAAAACTCTTGGGAAGTAGTCAACCCCCTGGGGTAGAATCTCGTAAGAGGTATAAATTGATTTTTCTTTCGGAGGGTTGTTGATGGCATTTAATTCAATCTGTTTGCAGATTTCTGAAATCTGCCCTCCCTTCCACAGAGCCACCACTGGGAGCCAGTAACTTACCTCAGTCTCCTTGCTCCCATCTTTCCACTCTCTGGTGAAACAAACACCCGTCATAAACAGTATTCAGCATTGCTGTTTTTGTTACAGATCTTCCTGTACAATTGCAAGTATCAGAAACATCAACGATGTGTTTCTCCTACCTTGGCATGTAGAGGAATGTAACACCGCTACTGTTTTAAGAATATGTACACACAGATTTCAGCTGAAAGACACATTAAATAACATGTCCATTTGTGCTCATTGGCAAGTGGTGGTTGCAAGCCTGCTTTTTCCTCAGCCATTTGTCAAGTGACTGCCCCATCGCTCTGCAAGACTATGAACATAGAGATGAAAAAAAGTATCTCCTACCTTTAAGTAGACCACAGCCTAGGGTAACTCCAAATGTGAAAGACAGTACTGTCCAAACTCTTCACCACTGACTCTGAGGTTAGGGAAGCAAACTTCAGCTCTGAAACAAGGTAGTTAACAGACCTGGACACTCACAACACTGGCCTTGTCAAAATTTTGGTGTAACAAACTGAGTTAAACAACTAGATGCCATGTCACCTCTGAGTGTCTGCTGCTCTCCTTTCTGCAGCTGCTGCTGCTGCCTTTGTGGCCACTGTAGCTTGTTTTCTGTCAAGGGAAATGCAGGATGGTTGCTCTTGGGGAAGTTCTGCCTCTTGTCTCACTGATGCCTGAACCCCTACTTGACTCCTATTGATGTTGATGCCCTTATGTGACCCCACAACACTGGTCCCTCTCCTTCCCCCATCCCTTGGTGGTGTTTGCCTATGTCATCATTTTCTTTCTACTCTGTGTTGGCACAGTGCACCTGCAAGCTATCCTTTTATCAGAGTTCCAAATGGAAAGGAAATTTTGAGTCCTCCCTTTGCTTTTGGTGTGACCTCAAACTATCTGGAGTATTTTTATTGCAAACCTTATCCAGGGTTTGACTGTGGGAGGTATGGGGCAGAACTGATTTCTCTCCTTGATAACTTCTCTCTCTCTTCTCTCCCAGCTGCTTTTCCCAGTGGCCAAAGGGCTTTCTATTTTTCCTCTCTAGGTGATAGGATTGCTGTACCTTCTTTCTTGCCTATTCTATGGATTTTGTAAGACTCCAATCCAGTTGGCTAGACTTGAGTCTCTTGAAATATGAAAGATATTAAATACCCTTTTGCGGGTCCACTCAAAAAACAACGAACCAAATCTAGCTTTCAGGTCTTCTTGTTAGTATGTTAGATTTCTGGTTTGAAGATCAAAACTGAGCAATACTTCTTTTCCTCCCCAGAATGATGAATGCTGTTGATGAGCCAGGATAACACAACAAATGGGAAATGAAATTTACATCTGTTTAACATTTCAAACGTATCATCCTTATTATTGCATTATAGAAAGGGATCATCACAAAGTAGGAAAAAAATAATCATTTGTAATCTCATCTCCAGAAAACAATAACAGTAATGTTTTTATCAGGGTACTAATGGGTTCAGTTCAATTCAGTTGCTCAGTTGTGTTCAACTCTTTGCGANCCGTCAGTCCCCACTGCTGCTGCTGCTGCTAAGTAGCTTCAATTGTGTCTGACTCTGTGCTACCGCATAGATGGCAGCCCACCAGGCTCCCCTGTCCCTCGGATTCTCCAGGCAAGAACACTACCCACTTTCAACCCCCCGCGCCCCCACCCAACACTACCTACCCTCAAACCCTCACCTCTGGAGAGCGGAGAGGGACTAGATATTGAACTCAGGTCACCAATGGCCAGTGATTTAAACAACCATGCCTAAGTGATAAGGTCCCCATAAAATCTGAAAGGATGGGGTTTAGAGAGCCTCTTGACTGGCAAACATATAGAAGTACTGGAGTAGTTGTGTCCCCAAGGAAGAGCTAGGAAGCCCTGAACCCCTTTGTGAGTACCTTGCCCTATGTGCTTCTTCATCTGACTGTTCATTTCTATTCTTTACATTATTCCTTATAACTAGTAAAGTAAGTAAGTCTCTCTGAGTCCTATGAACTGATTAATCAAAATACCTGAATGCAAACAGTGGGTGACGGGAATCTCTAATCTAGTGGGCCAGAAGCCCAGGTGACAGCCTGGACTTGCAATTGGTATCTGAGGGGAGGGCAGGGAAGTGCAGTCTTACAGGACCGAGCCCTTAACTTGTGAGATCTGACACTATGCTCAGGCAGACAGCATCAGAACTGAGTTAAATTGTAGGACANAACAGTGGGTGACGGGAATCTCTAATCTAGTGGGCCAGAAGCCCAGGTGACAGCCTGGACTTGCAATTGGTATCTGAGGGGAGGGCAGGGAAGTGCAGTCTTACAGGACCGAGCCCTTAACTTGTGAGATCTGACACTATGCTCAGGCAGACAGCATCAGAACTGAGTTAAATTGTAGGACACCCAGTCAGTATTCGCTGAGAACTGCTTGATGTTGGAAAGAACATACATTGGACTGGCCCAATAGAACAAAAAAATAGAATTCCATCAAAATCACAAAGGAATAGGCATGTTATAAGAGAGCTTTGGAGGAGGGGATCCCTAAAAATTTTCTTCCTACTAGGATTGTTGATATTGGGGTGCTCGTCACTTGATTGTAGTTGTTCAGTTGCTTAGTCATGTCTAACTCTTTGTGACCCCAGGGACTGCAGCATACCAGGCTTTCCTGTCTTCCACCATCTCATGGAGCATGTTCAAATCCATGTCTATTGAATCAGTGATGCCATCCAAGCATCTTTTCCCTTGGTGTCCCCTTGTCTTCCTGCCTTCAGTCTTTTCCAGCATCAAGGTCTTTTCCAATGAGTCAACTCTTCAAAATAGGTGGCTAAAGTACCGGAGTTTCGCTTCAGCATCCGTTATTTCAATGAATATTCAGGATTGATTTTGAATGTTGAGTTTTAAGATAGCTTTTTCACTGTCATCTTTCACTTTCATCAAGAGGTTCTTAAGTTCCTCTTCATTTTCTGTCATAAGAGTGGGGTCATCTGCATATCTGAGGTTATTGATATTTCTCCCAGTAGTCTTGATTTTAGCTGACCTTCATCCAGCTTGACATTTCATATGATGTACTCTTCATACAAGTTAAATAAGCAGGATGACAATATACAGCCTTGACGTACTCTTTCCCCAATTTTGAACCAGTCTGTTGTTCCATGTCCGGTTATAACTGTTGCTTCTTGACCTGCATACAGGTTTCTCAGGAGGCAGGTAAGGTGGTCTGGTATTCACATCTCTCAGAATATTCCACAGTTTATTGTTGTCAAAGGCTTTAGCGTGGTCAATGAAGCAGAAGTAAATGTTTTTCTGGAANTTTGAACCAGTCTGTTGTTCCATGTCTGGTTATAACTGTTGCTTCTTGACCTGCATACAGGTTTCTCAGGAGGCAGGTAAGGTGGTCTGGTATTCACATCTCTCAGAATATTCCACAGTTTATTGTTGTCAAAGGCTTTAGCGTGGTCAATGAAGCAGAAGTAAATGTTTTTCTGGAATATACATTTTCTATGACCCAACAGATGTTGATAATTTAATCTCCGATTCCTCTACCTTTTCTTTTTTTTTTTTTTTCCCTTGGGGAACATTCACTTTTATTTTTATTTATTTATTTTTTTTAAGTTTAAATTTTTTATTTTTAGTTTGTTTTGCTTTACAATACTGTACTCATTTTGCCATACATTGACATGAATCAGCCACAGTGTACCTGAGTTCCCAATCCGGACCCCCCTCTTTCCCCCTCCCTCCCCACACCATCCCTCTGGATCATCCCCGCCCATCAGTCCCAAGCCTTCTGCATCGAACCTAGACTGGCAATTCGTTTCACTTATGATATCATACATGTTACAATGCCACACTCCCAAATCCTCCCACCCTCTCCCTCTCCTACAGAGTCCAAAAGGCTGTTCTACACATCTGTGTCTCTCTTGCTGTCTC
>SJYA01002278.1:3935738-4066729 GCA_006410615.1 Neotragus moschatus | reverse complement strand
TTTATATGAATGAAATCATACAGTAGTGCTCTCTGTGTCTGACTTCTTTTTCTCAGCATGATGATTTTTTAGATTAATTCATATTGTTGCTGGTATCAACAGCTACTTTTCTTTTTAAACTGCTGAGTTTTAAAATTGCTGAATTTTAGAACTTGTATCATATGACTATACCACAATGTGGTTATCCTGTCTCCTCTGGAGGGGTTTTTGGGGTGTTTCCTGTGTTGAGCTATTATGAATAAAGCTGTTTTTGTTTCCTCTGGGTAAATACTTAATAGAGTCAGAGGGTCAAGGGCTAGTGTCTGTGTGCTCAGTCTCTCAGTCACGTCCCCCAACTCCTTGCAACCCCATGGGCTACATCCCACCTGTTGTCAGCCTTTAATTTGTGTCATTTTGGGGGGATTATTAAATAGAATCTCATGTGATTTTAATCTGTATTTCTCTGATGGCCAATGACTATTAAGTGTGCTGCTTCTTGGCCATTTATATGACTTTTTTTGTTAAGGTTTGTTCAAGCCTTTTGTCTGTTTTTAAACTGAGTTGTCTTTTTGTTATTGAGTTTTAGGAATTCTTTATATATTCTGGATATAAGGTCTTTGCCAGATTTATGTATTATAAATATTTTCTTCTAGTCTGCAGTTTATCTTTTTTTTTCTTTTTTGCAGTGTCTTCTGAAGAGTAGGAGGTTTTAGTTTTAATGAAGTCCATTTTTGTAATTTCTTCTTTTATGGTTATTGCTTTTTTGTTTCATTTAAGCAGCCTTTACATACCTGAAATATTACAAATATATTCTATATTTTCATCTACAAGCTTTACAGTTTTAACTTTTTTTAATCTTATCATTCATTCCAGGTTATAATTTGGGATGAAGTATAGAGGTCAGGATTCATTATTTTTTCTCATTAGCAATTCAATATTCAATTGTTTCCATACCATTTGTAGAAAAACTCTCCACTTCCTATTGAATTATTTTGGTGCCTTTGCTGAAAATCAGTTGAATGCATTTTGTAGGTCTACTCCTAGTCTTTATAGTCTGTTTCTGTAGTTGCAATTTTGATATCCTCTTTGACCCATGAGTTGCTTAGGAATATGCTGCCATCTTTAACAACAACTCTAACTGTGACCTGGAAGACCATTTCACTGGGGCCAGGTCAGGACTGAGGCTCAATGGTTATAATCCTAAGAATGTTTGTTTATCCTATAACACTGTGCTTCTCAATTTTAGCAGCATTACACAGGGAGTTCACAAACAAGAACAGTTTTGGGGACTCTATCTCAGACCTAATTTTCAGTGTGAAAACTGGGAAATTTCTGTCTTTAAAAAGCCCTCCAGGTGATTCTAAGACATCCAGTCGATGTGAGAACCATTGCCCTAAGCTTTGCCTCTTAACAGCAAAGAGCAGATTTATGGTAACACACTGAGACCTCAGAGGGTTCAATGTGTTCCATTATTTCAGTGTATAGTCTCGACCTCCCAAGAAAACGAAATAGAGAATTAGCCTGTTATTTCTTCAGGCATTGAATTGAACATGAACTTCAGATCATCTTTCAATGACCTTTTTTTTTAAATTTGGAAGTATATAATATCTATTATCATTGTCTTATACTTAAAATATTTTTCATGTTAAAAACTATTGGATTCTGGATGGCTGTTTTACTGTTCAAGTATGGGAACTTAAAGTTTTAGGGAGGAATCTTTGGTGCATGGAGACAAGTGCCTTATTTACTCAAGAGCCAGTGGATCAAGAAAGCTCCAAGAAAGCTGAGAGAACTGTCAGATGAAGTGCACTACATTCAGGACCAGAGGGAACACTTTTGGAGAGACTTACAATCTCAATATATTGGTAAGAATATTAAAAAAAAAAAAAAAAAGTTTCTCAGTAGATTCTATATCTTAAAAATGACAGCCTTACTTTAGATAGGTGCTTCTCAGCTGGGCATGGTTTTTTGTTCTAGGGGACTTCTGGTAGTATCTAGAGACATTTTTTGTTGTCACAACTGGAAGGGGTGGTATTGGCATCTAAAGAGTAAAGGCCAGGGATGCTTCTTGTGTTTGTTTATTTACTGATTTTATTTCTGGCAGTGTTCATTGTGGTGCGTGGGCTCTTCAGTGCTGTGTGTGGGCTTTCTCTGGTTGTAGAGAATGGGGGCTACTCTCTTGTGATGTGCAGGCTCTAGGACAAGTAGGCTGCAGTAGTTGTGGTCCATGGGCTTAGCTGCTCCACGGCGTGTAGGATCTTACTTCCCAGACCAGGGATTGAACCTGTATCCCCTGCATTGGCAGGAGGACTCTTAACTACAGGACCACTGGGAAGTCCCCCAGGGATGCTTCTAAATGCTCTATCTGCACAGGACAGCATTCCACAGCAAAGAATTATCCAAAATGTTGGTGGTGCTATAATTGAATAACCCTGTCTTAGACAACGAGAGAGAAGATTTTCCTCCAAGTGACTACTTGGCAGCTAACGTTGATGGTCCAAAGATTTCTCAAACCAACACGTCCAACATCCAGTTCATGTCTTTTTCCACCAAATTTTGGGCTTCTTTCAGTGTTCTTTATCTCTGGAAATGTTTCCAGAATTGTGCAAACCAAAAATCTAGGTCTAATACTTTATGTCTGTTTGGTGTTCTGTCCTAGCTACGGAGATGTGGATTTATTTAAGTCAAGATTTGCATGATTTATATATATGTTTTAAAGTTTTCTTTCTTTCTTTAACTTGGCTCCGTTGGATCTTTGCTGCTGTGCTGCCTTTTCCTTAGTTGTAAGGGGTGGGGACCACTCTCTAGCTGCAGCACGCAGGCTTCTCATAGACGTGACCTCCCGTGATGCAGAGCACGGTTTCCAGGGCATAGGCTCAACAGCTGAGGCACGTGGGCCTAGTTGCTCCTTGACATGTGGATCCTTCTGGATCAGGGATCCAACTCGCATCTTCTGCGTTGGCAGGCAGATTCTTCACCACTGAGCCACCAGGGAAGACCTAGTTTTATTTATGCTGCATGGGATTCACTGGGCATCTTAACCTGAGGAGTCATCCCTTTCACTTATTCTAGGAAATTCTTAACCATTTTCTCTGTTGGTTGTATCTTTTGATGCATAGAAGTTTTAAATTTTGATATAGTCAGATTCACCTATTATTGCTTTTGTTGCCTGAGCTTTGGGTGTTATATCCAAGACGCCATTGCCAAATCCAATGGCATAAAACTTTCCTTGTTTTCTCCTAAGAGTATTATAATTTTAGATCTTATATTTAGGCCTTAGATTGATTTTGAGTTAATTGTTTCCATGGTGTAAGATAACTTCATTCTTTTTTGCATATGAATATCCATTTTTGCCAGCACTTTTTGTTGAAAAGACTGTCCTTTAGCCATTAAGTTGTTTTGGCACCCCTGTCAAAAATTATCTGACTATATATGTGAGGGTTAGAAGTATATTCTTGATCCCTCCATCTCATTGACTCTCCATTAGCTACATTTGCTCCACTTTGCCTACTAAACATCTTAAGTATCTGTCTGCTTCTTCTTATGTCTGTCACTGTCACCCTGACTTATATTGTCGTTCAGGTTGTAGGAATAGCCTAAAAACTTGTTTCCTCACATGTACTTAAAAGCAAGCAGCTGTATTGTGATATAATTCACACACCATAAACTTACCCGTTTAAGGTGTACAATTCAGGAGTTCCCTGGGGGCCTTGTAGTGGAGATTCTGGGCTTTCACTGGCAGGGCCTAGGTTCAGTTCAGTCCCTGGTTGAGGAACTGAGAGATGTGGCAAAAAAAAAAAAAAAGAAAAGTGTACAAATGAATGGTTTTTAATATATGCAACCATCACTACAATCGAACTGTAGAACAGTTTTCTTCTATCCCAGATCACGAATACTCTGGACCCCCTCTAATCTGTTGTCCAATTTGTAGGTGAATTGATCTTTTTTTAAAAAAAGCTTATCTGATTATGTTCCCTTTCCCACCTTTAGTGGTCTACTATCTTCTTGAAAAGTAAAAGTGAAAGTGAAGTCCTTCAGTCGTGTCCGACTCTTTGTGACCCCACCAGGCTTCTCAGTCGATGGGATTTTCCAGGCAAGAGTACTGGAGTGGGGTGCCATTTCCTTCTCCAGGGGATCTTCCTGACCCAGGGATCAAACCCAGGTCTCCTGCATTGTAGGCAGATGCTTTACCAAAATCTTTGATGTGGCTTTGATTCCACACCCCTCCCCCAAGATCTCTGTGTCTTCATTTCATATCATCCCTATAATATGGCACTATGTTATAACCACAACCATGTTCTTCCATTTTCATGAGTTTTTACACGCTTTGCTTTTTCTCTGCCCCAGTCCCATCTCTATCATCTACCAAACTTTTCTATCTCAGCTCAAATAATGCTTTCTCAAGGAAGGCTTCCATGAATCCTCTCCCTTTACCCCCCCCCCACCAGATACCCTAATGAGCTTAGGGTCCCCCTGTTTGCCTTGGATTCCTCCTTTAGAATATGGGCTCCATGAAGCCAGGTGCTAGCTCACTACTGTATCTGCATTGTCTAGCATTTTGCAGACATTTTGTTTATTCAGCTGATATTATTGGGTGCCCACTATTTGTCAGGCATCCTTCTAAGTGAAGACATGCAACAGAGCATGGCTGGAAGTCTGAGGCCTTGACTGTAACTACTTCCAGAAACTGCAAAACACGGGCTGTGCATCAAGTCTGATGTGGGAAGGAGGGCAGCTTTCCCCATGAGACAAGTTAGATAAAGCCTTTGTAATTACCTATGGTTGGGCCTGAAAGATCACACATAGGATTTTGGACAGAAGCTGGATCCCTCAGAGATTAGAGGATGTTTTTCTCTGGAGAAACTGAACAGGCCAAGAGAAAAGCTTTCAGATACTGGTACTTGTCTGTGTGTGTTTCATTGAATAGGCCTGTTTGCTACCTTATCGCTGCACAGTGAGATTGCCTTGTTGACCAGCCCCGTCCATGCATCTAGAGCATCCATGTCGGTTTCTAAAGTGCGCGAAGAAAAGATATGATCAGACATCTAAGAATTTCAGGCATTTGATGAATACCTCCTACTTGAAAGAGAGACTGAATAATTGCACAGATAAGAGAAACACAGAAGAAACAGAGATAATTTAAAGAATGAACTAAAACTTGAAAAAAATTATCACATAATAATAATCTGAATATTTCCATTATATAAGAGAAAACATGGCACCCAGGAAATAATGGGATGCTGTGCTAAAGCATATCCAGAGAGAACAATTAGGAACTCTAAAAGGAAAAAGAAAATATGACTGAAAGAAAAATCAACAATAGGTGTGCCAAAAGATAAAATCAAGAAAATTTTGCAAAAATGTAGCAACAGATACAGTGGTATAAGATAGAAAATTTAAGAAGTTTAGAAGATAAATCTTTGAGATATAGTATTAGACTACTAGGAAGTTTAGAAGGAATATAAAGAAAATAGCGGGGAAATACAATATTTCTGAAATTAAAGAGCACTTGTCTCCAGTTTGAAAAGATCCAGGGTGTGTCTAGCACAATAAATGGGAAAAAAAAAAAAAAAAAAAAAACCNCTGGAGATGGTGGCGGAGATGGCTGCATGGCAAAGTGAATGCAGTTAACACCACCGAACTACAAACTTCAAAACAGCTAGAACAGGACCTTTTATGGTATATATATTTTACCACAACTTTCACAACAAAAAAAATGAAAAAAAAAAAAAAAAAAAAAAAACCCTACTCCTACCCACCTAAAATCGAATAATCATAACACCGGGGTACAAAGATTATTTGAAGAAAAGGGATGAGAAGAGAGAAGCAGATGACACAGCAAATATTATGAATCATAATGGCACCAAACTCTGTAGTTAGAGAAAACTGAAACATAATGGACTTTAAAATTCTAAAGGAGAATCATTGTTAGCTCAGAATTCTAAATCCAGCCAAACTACCCAACTAATGTCAAGGAAGAAGAAAGCTATTTTAGATATGCAGGAAGTAAAACTTAAATTTTCTTTTTCTTTTCTAAGAAAGTTTTTGAAAGATATGCTAAAGCCAAATGAGCAGTAAATTCAGGAGACAGTAAATGCTATACAGGAAGTGGTGAGGAGCTTCCTAGGTCATTTTCTTCCCTGTACAGCAGGTGGAAAATTCATTTCTGACCAGAATAGACTCACAAAGGGCTCTGTGCAAGAATTCTGCAGGGATAAAGAGAGACTAAAAACCTTATTTGATTCTATCAGTGTTTTAGAAAATAAGAATGGAAGAATTTTGACAGTTATTGTGGTGAATGTGGACAAATTAAAGATAAATACCTAGAAAACTAAACAAATGAAATTTCAGCTAAACCAAAAAGAATTATTATTTTTTTGAAGGAGGAAAGGAAGGTGTACTACTTGGCTGAGCAGATAGCAGAATTTAATTAGCCATACTAAGTAAGCACTACTAAGTTAACTTAAAAGGCCCTTGTGTGTAGTTAGACAAGGTGGTAAAGAATGAGCTGTGATATAAGAGAACAAAACCTTTTACAGCCAACTCAAGGAATTGGTATAAAATGTCAAAATGGAAAATGCGAGGCATAGCAGTGCTTCAAATACTGCTAGAGACCTGCCTGGGGCCCTTTCTTCTCCTTTCCTTCCTAACAAAACATAGGACAGCAACATGCTTAGCAAAAAGATTTTATTACCTTACCTTTCTTGTCAGTAAGAGGGGCCATTTTATCCCATTCTGGCCAGTGATCCATGATTAGAAGTCATAGGGTGGCAGGTGCAGCCGAAAAGTGTCCTTTGCCCTTTTTGTCTTGTCTGGAATACAGTTGAGTTGCTGGGGATGTATCCATCTTGAGACACTGAGGTGACAAGGTTGAGAGAGATAGTCACATGCTAATGAGAGGAGGCAGAGCAGAGAGATCTCAGAGGGGTTCTTGCTGGCATACCGGGTCATGTGACAGCCTGGCTTTGCCTCTGGGCTTCTTCTACCTGAGAAAAATAGATTCCTTGTTTGTTCAGAAAATTGAGTTGATCGAGTTGCATAGCATAGTGTTTTAAAAATATGGTGGTAAATAGAGTTTAAAACAGGTAACAATTTGGAGTGATTGTTTCTGGGGGTGGTGGGGAGAGTGTCATAGACATTTTTGGATTTTGGTATGCTTGATACTGTAGTGAGCTCAGTCTGATGTCTTGGACAATGCATATACATAATTTAATAAAATTTTTCCTTGTTCAATTGCTCAGTTGTGTCCAACTCTTTGTGAACCCGTGGACTGCAGTATTCCAGGCTTCCCTGTCCTTCACTATCTCCCAGAGTTTGCTCAAACTCATGTCCATTGAGTCGGTGATGCCATCCAACTATCTCATCCTCTGTCATCCCCTTCTCCACCTGCCCTCAGTCTTTCCCAGCATCAGGGTCTTTTCCAGTGAGTCAGCTGTTTGCATCAGGTGGCCAAAATATTGGAGCTTCAGCTTCAGCATCAGTCCTTCCAATGAATATTCAGGGTTGATTTCCTTTAGGATTGACTGGTTTGATTTCCTTTTTGTCCAAGGGACTCACAAGGGTGTTTTCCAGCACCACAGTTTGAAAGCATCAATTCTCTGGCCCTCAGCCTTCCTATGGTCCAGCTCTCACATGCGTACATGACTTCTGGAAAAACCATAGCTTTGACTATATGAACCTTTGTTGGCAAAATGATGTTGCTGCTTTTTAATATGCTGTATAAGTTGGTCATAGCTTTCTTCCAAGGAGCAAGTGTCTTTTAATTTCATGGCTGCAGCCACTGTCCACAGTGATTTTGGAACCCAAGAAGATAAAGTCTGCCACTGTTTCCATTGTTTCCCCATCTATTTGCCATCACGTGATGTGACTGGATGCTATGATCTTAGTTTTCTGAATGTTGAGTTTTAAGCTAGCATTTTTACTCTCTTCTTTCACCTTCATCAAGAGGCTTTAGTTCCTCTTTGCTTTCCGCCATTAGGGTGGTATCATCTGCATATCTAAGGTTATTGATATTTCTTCTGGCAATCTTGATTCCAACTTGTGCTTCACCCAGTCTAATGTTTCATATGATGTGCTTTGCACATAAGTTAAATAAACAGGGTGACAACATACAACCTCAGTGAACTCCTTTCCCAATTTTGAACCAGTCCATTGTTCCACATCTGGTTCTAACTGTTGCTGTGTTGACCTGCATACAGGTTCCTCAGGAGGCAGGTAAGGTGGTCTGGTATTCCTATCTCTTTAAAAATTTTCCACAATTTGTTGTGATCCACACACTCCAAGGCTTTAGCATAGGCAATAATAAAATACAGGTTAATAAAAAAGACAAATATCTTCTTGCATGGAACACTTTGATAGCTTCCCATTTTACTTAATATAAAATCCATCTTAGGGCTTCCCTGTGGTCCTGCAGTTAAGAATCTGCCTGTCAGTGAAGGGGACATGGGTTTGATCCCTGGTCCAGGAAGATTCCACATGCCATGGAGCAACTAAGCCCAAGCACCACAACTACTGAGCCTATGTTGTAGAACCCACAAGCCACAATTACTGAAGCCTGTGTGCCTCAAGCCTGTACCCCACAAAAAGAGAAGCCACCACAGTGAGAAGCCTCACACTGCAATGAAGAGTAGTCCCTGCTCACTGCAGCTAGAGAAAGCCCGCGTGCAGCAATGAAGACACTGTGCAGCCAAAAATAACAAACACATAAAAACCCATTTTAGCAGACTCTTTGTGATATGGCTGGCGCTGGCCACCTTCTCTCTTCTGCTTTCATCCTCTTCCTCCTTGACTAACCCCTAGCCACATTATCTTCTTTCAATTTTGTGGACACCCTTTTGGTAAATTTGCTCACGGAGTTTCCTCTGGTTCCATCAGGAGCCCAGGAGAAAACATGGCAGGTGCAAGCTTGGTGACCCACAGGAGTTCAATAAAGGGTGAGATTTAAGGGAGCCAGCCCAGCATGCTGCAAGGAGCCGTCCATTTCTGGGCCCGCGGGACCTGTGTGGAGACAGTTACTGATAGAACGGTGGCCTTTAGGAGGTCAAAGCTGATAACCAGTAGGAATGTGGACACCTAGAGTGCAGGGCTCGCTGTTCATTAAGACGACTGGAGTGGTTAGTATAGGGAAATGCCTCACTGCACATTAGCCTGAAGGCCTGCTTGCCTTATGCAGAGAAGTCTGCTTCCCTTCAGAGTCACTGTTGGTCGTGTGGTCAGGGCCTCACAGAGCATGTGTTGAGGCCTCACATAGTAAAAGACTTCTTTAAAAAAAAAAAGTTATTGAAGTATACTTTATTTACATTGTTGTATTAATTTCTGCTGTAGAGCAAGGTGATTCAGTTATATACTCTTTTTCATTAGGGTTTATCACAGGGTATTGAATATAGCTCCCTGTGCTATACAGCAGGACTTTGTTGTCTTTCCATCCTATATTTAAGAGTTTGCATCTGCTGATTCCAACTGCCAGTCCTTTCTTCTATGTCCCTGTCCCCCTCCCAAGCAAGTGAAAGTCTGTTTTCTATGTCTGTGAGTCTGTTTCTACTTTGTAGATATGTTCATTTGTGTCATATTTTATATTTCTCAAATAAGTGATATTATATGGTATTTGTCTTTCTCTTTCTGACTTACTTCACTCAGTATGAAAATTACTAGGTTCACCCATATTGCTGCAAATGGCATTATTTTGTTCTTTTTTATGACTGAGTAATATCCCATTGTGGTGTGTATGTATCTGTGTGTGTGTATATAGACACATTGACACATGTGTCTTGGCTATTGTAAATAGTGCTGCTGTGAACATTGAGGTACATGTATCTTTTAAAATTATGACTTCATCTGCGTATGTGCCCAGGAGTGGGATTGCTGAATCATATGGCAACTCTATTTTTGGTTTTTTGAGCAAACTCCTTGGTTGTTTTCCATCGTGGCCACACCAACTTACATTCCCACCGAGTATAAGAGGGCTCCCTTTACGCCACAGTCTCTCCAGCATTTCTTATTTGTAGACTTTAGTAGAAGGCTTCTTGGTCTCGAGTATGCAGGTACTCACATGATTCAATTTTGAATTTAAAACCAAGACACAGGTGGTTTAGTGGGTAAAGAATTCGCGGGCAGTGCAGGAGATGCAGGTTTGATCCCTGGGTCGGGAAGATCCCTTGGAGGAGGAAATGGTAACCTACTACAGTATTTTTGCCTGGAGAATCCCATGGACAGAGGAGCCTGGCAGGCTACAGTCCATAGGGACGCAAAGATCCAGACACGACTGAAGCAACTGAGCATGCATGCACGGTCAGTACTGACTTGGGAGGTGCCCTTGGCAAGCTCGCCTGTGAAGGTCACTCTGTCGTAGCCTTGGTTCCTGGCCCTCCAGAGAGCCGACACCCCTTCACTGGGGTGGATGAGCAGGACAGACAGGGACACCTGGCCCTCCCAGAACAGGGTGAAACTCACAAGGTAGGTGCCATTGTTGAAGTCTGTCACCTTTCCAGAAGCACCCGCCTTCAGGGATGCAGGGGACATCCTGGCCCTGAGGAAATCTCCTCCATATTCCTTCCTGCGTCCTAGGTGGTCCCTCGCCTCCAGCAGGACGTCCAGCTGGTCCCCCCTGCAGTATGTGTCTCGAGGGCTGAGGAGGGTGGCTCTGCTGTGTGTGGCACTGGTGGTGGAGCCCACGTTGGTGAAGGGTCTGGGTGGGATCAGCTGGTCCAGTTTCTCCGTGATCCTCTCTATCCTCAGCTCAGTCTCTGCTGGTGAAACTGCTGGATCGAGTGGTACTTCATGGTGTCAGACCATTTTGAAGGTATTTCTGTGATGCACAAAGGTAGGCAGCTCTTATTCACACCAAAATTGAAATGACAAAGGCAATACAGAACTGAACCTGTCTCTGTTAACCTTAAGGATGGATTTATATCTTTATGAATATATTGTCACCAAAGAGTCAAATCCAGGAACTTCCATAAAGGAACATATTCGAGTCAGTTCTAAAGAGGTAGATGAACCTAGAGCCTATTAGACAGAGTGAAGTAAGTCAGAAAGAGGAAAACAAGTATCGTATATTAACACATATATGTGGAATTTAGAAAGATAGCACTGATGAATCTATTTGCAGCACAGCAGTGGAGATGCAGACACAGAGAACAGATTTATGGACATGGGGCAGGGCAAGGGGGAAGGAGAGGGTGGGCCGAATGCAGAAAGCAACATGGAAACACATACGCTGCTGCTGCTGCTAAGTCGCTTCAGTCGTGTCCGACTCTGTGCGACCCCATAGACAGCAGCCCACCAGGCTCCCCCGTCCCTGGATTCTCCAGGCAAGAACACTGGAGTGGGTTGCCATTTCCTTCTCCAGTGCATGAAAGTGAAAAGTGAAAGTGAAGTCACTCAGTTGCATCTGACTTTTAGGGACCCCATGGACTGGACTGCAGCCCACCAGGCTCCCCCGTCTCTGGGATTCTCCAGGCAAGAACACTGGAGTGGGGTGCCATTGCCTTCTCCAAAGATATACACTACCATATATAAAATAGATAGCCAATGGGGAGTTTGCTGTTGACTCAGGGAACTCAAACCAGGACTTCGTAACAACCTGGAAGGGTGGGATGGGGTGGGAGATAGAGAGTGGGTTCAAGAGGGAGGGGACATAGGTATGCCTGTCGCTGATTCAGGTTGATGTATGGCAGAAACCAACACAGTATTGTAAAGCAGTTATCCTTCAATTAAACATAAACAAAAAAATAATGATCCTAAAAAATATGTGACTAAGACATTTTGATTAAGAAGTAGTTATAACTGTACATTGAAAGAAGTAAATATGAAGAAATATTTCACTATGTCCAAATCCTAATAAAATGAAAGGAAAAATCGTAATAAACAATAAGTATTTTTAACAGTGAAATATCAAGTTTTTTGTAGAAATTTACTAAATTTTAAATAGCTACCATGTAAACATGTTGCTCAGTTGGTAAAGAATTGCCTGCAATGCAAGAGACCTGGGTTCAATCCCTGTGTCGGGAAGATCCCCTGGAGAAGGAAATGGCAACCTACTCCAGTATTCTTGCCTGGAAAATCCTATGGACTGAAGAACCTGGCAGGCTACAGTCCGTGGGGTCACGAGAGTTGGACACAACTTAGTGACTAACCCTGGAGAAGACAATGGCAACCCACTCCAGTACTCTTGCCTGGAAAATCCCATGGATGGAGGAGCCTGGTAGGTTGCAGTCCATGAGGTCGCAAAGAGTCGGACATGACTGAGCGAATTCACTTTGACTTTTCACTTTCAGGCTTTGGAGAAGGAAATGGCAACCCACTCCAGTGTTCTTGCCTGTTGAATCCCAGGGACAGGGGAGCCTGGTGGGCTGCTGTCTGTGGAGTCGCATAGAGTTGGACCTGACTGAAGCGACTTAGCAGCAGCAGCAGTGACTAACCCATCACCAGACATGGTACAAAATTTACCATGGTAAATTTACATGGTACAAAATTTAAAAGATACAAAGTGGAAAGAGGTAGGAAAGAAGCCTTCCTCTTTCATTCCTGTCACACAGTTTTACACTCAGCATTAATCACTCTTACAAATATCTTCCCAGAGCCTATGTATATATACACGTGTGCTCATGCAAGCACCCTACATATATTCTCTTTAAAATAAATGGTAGCATTATATGCATTGTTCTGTGCCTTGCTTTAATGTCAGGAAGTATTCTGAATCTTTCTTCATCTCAGAACATACTGAATTATGTTCATTAAGATGGACACAAAATATTTCATTCATTCATTAAGGTGGACACAGTATCTTTCATTGAATGGATGCTGGACACAAAATATTTCCCTGATGGGTATATCATTCTTTAAACATTTGCCTGTTGGTGGACATATGCTGCTGCTACTGCTGCTAAGTCACTTCAGTCGTGCCCAACTCTGTGCGACCCCGTAGACGGCAGCCCACCAGGCTCCCCCGTCCCTGGGATTCTCCAGGCAAGAATACTAATAAGTGTTGAAATTAATAATCTTGTACATATATTCTGGAAATGGAGTTACTGGGTTGAAATGTAAGGGCATTTTTATATGTACTAAAAAATGGAAACATTTATGCTTTTGTTCTGGTATTGTCTTTAACAAATATGTGCAGGAGGCTTATGTAAGACATGTAATCTTCTTCAATATTATCTCTTGATTTGCGACCTCACGGATTGTAGCCTCCCAGGCTCCTCTGTCTGTGGAATTTTCTAGCCATTTCCTACTCCAGGGGATCTGCCTGACCCAGGGATTGAACTCGAGTCTCTTGTATCTCCTGCACTAGCAGGCAGATTCTTTACCACTGTGCCACCTGGGAAGCCTATATAATAATGTGTAGCATATTATACTACAGTTTAATTTAGTTCAGTCGCTCAGTCGTGTCTGACTCCTTGAGACCCCATGGACTGTAGCACGCCAGGCTTCCCTGTCCATCACCAACTCCTGGAGCTTACTCAAACTCATGTCNGAGGAAGAAGAAGGGGACGACCGAGGATGAGATGGCTGGATTGCATCACTGACTTGATGGGGTGAGTCTGAGTGAACTCTGGGAGTTGGTGACGGACAGGGAGGCCTGGCGTGCTGTGATTCATGGGGTCGCAAAGAATCGGACATGACTGAGCGACTGAACTGAACTGTTAGAGCTTCTCCATCTTTGACTACAAAGAATATAATCAATCTGATTTTGATGTTGACCATCTGGTGATGTCCACGTATAGAGTCTTCTTTTCTGTTGTTAGAAGAGGGTGTTTGCTATGACCAGTGCATTCTCTTGGGAAAACTCTGTTAACCTTTGCCCTGCTTCATTTTGTACTCCAAGGGCCAATTTGCCTGTTACTCCAGGTATCTCTTGACTTTCTACTTTTGCATTCCAGTCCCCTGTAATGAAGAGGACATCTTATCCTTATCCATCAGAGGGCAGACAGAATGAAAACCACAGTCACAGAAAAGTAACCAATCTGATCACACAGACCACAGCTTTGTGTAACTTGCTGAAACTATGAGCCATGCTGCGTAGGGCCATCCAAGATGGACTGGTCATGGTGGAGAGTTCTTACAAAACGTGTTTCACTGGAGAAGGGAATGGCAAACCACTTCAGTATTCTTGCCTTGAGAACACATGAACAGTATGAAAAGGCAAAAAGGTGTGACACTGAAAGATTAACTCCCCAGGTTGGTACATGCCCAATATGCTACTGGAGATCAGTGGAGAAATGACTCCAGAAAGAATGAAGAGACGGAGCCAAAGCAAAGCAACACCCTGTTGTGGATGTGATAGGTGATGGAAGTAAAGTCTGATGCTGTAAAGAGCAATATTGCATAGGATCCTGGAATGTTAGGTCCATGAATCAAGGCTAATTGGAAGTGGTCAAACAGGAGATGGTAAGAGTGAACATTGACATTTTTGGAATCAGTGAACTAAAATGGACTGGAATGGGTGAATTTAACTCAGATGACCATTGTATCTACTACTGTGGGCAAGAATCTTTTAGAAGAAATGGAGTAGCTATCATAGCTAACAAGAGTCCTAAATTCAGTACTTGGGTGCAATCTTAAAAAGGACAGAATGATCTCTGTTTGTTTCCAAGGAAAACCATTGAATATCATGGTAAAGTATATACTGTGTATTGTCCTATATAATATGTAGTATAATATATATAAATAGTATATATAATAAATATATACAAGTGTATTATATATAACTTGTTTATTAAAACATATTTTTAATATATGTATATGTATATGTGTGTATGTGTGTGTGTGTGTATGTATGTACTTATTAGCTTTAAAAAGTATCTTTAAATACCAGGCTAAAAAATGATAAGGAAATCTCTCCTCCTCCATCTTTTGCTATTTATAACATTTCTGTGTTATTGCAATTTATTTATAATATTTGTGTGTCAGAACACACACAACATTTATGGTTTTCCAACCATAATTTCTATAGTTTTTTTTCTTTTTTTGGCAGGTACTATAGTTTAGTGGATTCAGTAATTGTCATTCTTTTTGTAAGTGATTTTATCATGTATCTCTTTTTTAAGCTGGTCTTCTACATTTTAAAAAGAAGGGTTTATAGAGACTAAATCCCTTGTGTTTGTTGTAATAGTTGGATTAAAAAAAAGTTTGAATCTATAAATAACTTGAGATTCATTTGATATGTGGTATAAGGTGAGAATACAAATTAACTTGTAACCTCCAGGATGATATCTAGTGAACCATTTTGCTTATTACTTATGTAACCTTCAGAAAGATGAAACTGTCCAAGGGACAAATGAAAAATTAAAATATGCTTTCCTTCTAGGAAACTGAGACTTCAAACAGCAAAACATGTGTTCAATGATTTTGAGGATTTAGGGAAGAAAACAGTTCAAGTAATTAGCTACAGAACCTGTGTTGGGGAGAAAAGGAAATTGGGGCCAGATAGGGTCTTCTGAATTGAAAGAAAATGAAAAAATCAAGGAAGCAGTGCCTGGGACATAAAAGGCATTCAAAACATTTCTGTTTGCCACATTTGTGTGATTTCAAGGTTTTTGGGAGGTGGAATGAGAGCGAGAACAAACGTTGTTGTTGTTTAGTTGCTAAGTCATGTCTGGCTCTTTGTGACCCATGGACTATAGCCCGCCAGGCTCCTCTCTCCTTGGGATTTCCTAGGCAAGAATATTGGAGCAGATTACTAGGTTCTTCTGTGGATGATCTTCCTGATCCAGGGATCAAACCAGCATCTCCTGTGTTGCAAGCAGACGCTTTACTGTCTGAGCCACCTGGGAAGCCCTGAGTACAAGCAACTGCATACTTTGGAGACACTGTGGGTTTGATTCTCGATCACCACAGTAAGCAAATATCAAGTTAAAGTGAGTCACATGAATTTTTTTGTTTTTCCAGTGCATATAAAATTATCTTTACACTATAGTGTAGTCTATTAAATGTGCAGTAGCATTATGTCTTAAAAAACCAATGTCCATACCTTAATTAAAAAATACTGTATTGCTGGCAAATGCTAACATTATCTGAGCCTTCAGAGAGTCATCTTTTGGCTGGTGGAGGGTTTTGCTTTACTGTTGATATCTGTGGACTAATGAGGGTGGACTTATTTTGTTTTATATATTTTTTATTTTTGGCTGTACTGGGTCTTCATTGCAGCATGGACTTTTCTTGAGTTGTAGAGAGCAGGAGCTACCCTCTAGTTTTGGTGTGAGGGCTTCTGATTGTGGTGGCTTCTTGTCACAGAGCACAGGCTCTAGGGCCCGCGGGCTTCAGTAGTTGTGGCTTCTGGGTTCCAGAGACAGGCTCAATAGTTGAGGCACAACTAGCTTCGTTGCTCTGAGGCATATGGGATCCTCCTGGATCGGGGATTGAAACTGTGTCTCCTGCACTGACAGGTGGACTGCCGCTGAGCCACCAGGGAATCCCCAAGGTGGACTTATTAATTGTCCTAATTTCAATATTGTTGTGTCTCAGAACAGAGAGGTCTGAGGAGAGAAAGAGAGGGGAACAGCCGGTCAGTGGAGCAGTCAGAACACACACAACATTTATCAGTTAAGTTCATTGTCTTACATGAATGCAGCTTGTGGTGCCCCCAGACAATTATGAGTAATATGAAGATCAGTGGTCACAGATCACCATAACCAGCAAAATAATACATAAACGTTTGCAATATTGCAAGAATTACCAGGATATGACACAGAGATACAAAGTGAGCAAATGCTTTCGGAGCAACGGCGCCAATAGGTTTGTTCAACTCAGGGTTGCCGCAAACCTTCAATTTGTTAGAAAATGCAATATTTGCAATAAAGCAAACTTCAGTAAAACAAGATATGCCAGTGTAAGAAATGTGGAAGATTTGTGCCATGTGGAAGAAGTGTGGCTGTGGTTAAAAAGTGTGAGATGTCAGCTGAGTGGTAACAAGGTTCAAGGTGTGACTTTTAAAGTGGATTGTCAAAATATATTAGACATGACGTTTCCTGGTACTTAGAAAAAATTGCCAGAAGGCTTGAAGTTTGAATTGGTTTGAATGTGAGATCTAGGTTGTTTCTGGGCAATGGAAGGATTTGGGGGAGAAGATGAAGACTTAACCAGCTACATTATTATTTTGTGAATACGGGGAACCAATCAACTTTATGAGGTAGGCCCTGTCTTATATTTATTCCATAGATTAGGAACTGAAGTGTATTAAGTAATATCAATATTACTAATTTTACTTAATTGATATTAAATAATTTTCCTATCACCATAGAAAGAGTAACTGCCAGAGTCAAGATTCAAGTCCAGCCAGTCTGACTCTCAAGCTTGTTATCTGACCATTCTGTAGCCCCACCTCCAGGTGTCTGGGTGGGGAGGATTTATGTGTGTATGTGTGTGTGTGGTGGGGCTGGGTCGTTAGTTTATGTGACTACAACCCTTGGGGATGGTACAGAGGCTGAGCAAGACTCAGAACCTGTCTTATGGGGCAACTCGGGGAGCTCTGGAGTCTATTTTGAATCTATAAGGGAATGGAATGGAATGCATTGTGAAATGGAAGGGGAATTTTCCATTCCATGGTTACCTTCATCCTCCAAGACTGAGGTGGTTCCCAAGGAGAAAAGACTTAATTAAAAGAAAAAAAGAGCAAACCTTTTAAGCACTTCAGAAACTATAATATTTCTTTAAAATATATTGAGAAATTTATCCATTTGTTCAACACACACTTTAGTATCTGTCTTATACTAGGCAGAGTATGTGTGTGTGTGTCTGACTCTTTGAGACCCCCATGGACTGTAGCCCATCTGGCTCCATTGCCCATGGGATTTTCCAGGTGAGAATACTGGAAAATACTTTCCCACCCTCAATACATCACCAGGTAATTTAATGCTATGTTCTTAGTTTGACCTGGGATGGATTGAATTCTGAGAGAGGTTTTATTGAATAAGTGGAGAACTGAAATTTAAAAAAAAATTGTGGAACACTTGCACTTATAAAAACAAGCCATGCATTTAGCCCTAGTATAGGTGCTAGCAGTATTTTATGAATCATCTTATTTGAAAACAAGAGAGCAGACTAGGGAGAATCTGCTTGCTAAAGTGAAGTGAAATGAAGTCGCTCAGTCATGGCCGACTCTTCTCGACCCCATAGACTGCAGCCTACCAGGCTCCTCTATCCATGGGATTTTCCAGGCAAGAGTACTGGAGTGGGGAGCCATTTCCTCACACGGAAAATGAGCCCTTTTGTACATGCTGTGCCTTCTAGAAGGCTTTACCTCTAGGTTGCTCCCTTTGTACATCCTCTGCTGTGTCCTTGAATCCTACTCATTTTTCTCTGTCTTGTTTCAGATATCACTTCCTTCAGAAGTTTTCTCTGGACTCAATGCTGGGGGATTTCCCTGCATCCTTTCGTGGCAGGTGTCACCGAGTATTACAGTAGTTTGATACTGATTGGTATTCTCTCTTGCTTAACGTTGTGTTCCCATCCTGAGGTCACCATATAATAGTTGTTGAGTGAACACGTGTTGTTTCATGAATGATTCTCTGAACAGAGCCTTCTTCTTCTTTATAATCACTTTAATATCTTCTCTGTGGGGATCTTTGAGGTTCTCAGTATGTGTCATTAGCATAAACAAAAAGGAAAGAAAGCAAAAACAAGGTGGTTAGTGGCAGCATGTGATTTTTTGGAGACCCAGGCTTCCTCCTTCTTCAACTGTTTCTTCTTGATACATTCTACATTATAATGTCAGCTCCATGTCCCTCCTCCCTCATCCAGAAAACAGGTGTAAAGAAGTGTCAACAATTATTCTCATTGTAAACACAGAATTTTGACCCTCACCCCCTTCTTCAGGCTTCCCACGTGGTGCAAGTGGTAAAGAATCTGCCTGCCAATGCAAGAGATGGAACAGAAGCAGTTTTCATCCCTGGGTTAGGAAGATCCCCTGGAGTAGGAAATGGCAATCCACTCCAGTATTCTTGCCTGCAAAATTCCCTGGACAGAGGAGCCAAGCTACAGTCCATGGGGTTGCAAAGAGTTGGACATGACTGAGCACACACACATACACACTGACTCTTCTTTATAGATGATCATGGCGCTTTGTTTTATCTTGTTTCTTCCTCTTCGGGGCTTGTAGAAGATTTCTTATTGATTGTATTTTTAATTTTTTTGTATTCTTGCTATAATTTTTTAAAATATTTTTTAATGTGGGATTGATCTGTAGCTTTAGTCTTTTTTTTTTTTTTTTGACAGGAAATAGCATCTATTGGTGAGCATGATTAAGGAGGGGACAGCGCTGATGCTCATGAGTGCAGGGCCTGCCATTTGTCCAGGGGACCACGATTAGGGATGTATTTGACCCCACAGCCATCTGGGATGAGCCGCTTTTCTGCCACCATGTTTTCAAAGTCATCCGCATTGAATTTGGTAAATCCCCACTTCTTAGAGACGTGGGTCTTCTGGCAGCCAGGGAACTTGAACTTGGCCCGGCAGGGGGCTTCAATCACATGTTCCTTGTTCTGCAGCTTGGTGCAGATGGACATTATGACCTGGCCAATGTGGACCCTGGCCACTGTGCCCTGGGGCTTTCCAAAGGCACCGCACATACCTGTCTGGAGTCTAGATTGGGAAACAGCAGGCCAGTCATGAATGCTCACTAGGAAGAGTTGTCTCCAAGGTCCCTTAGGGCAACTTGTACAGGCAACAGGTTGCATACATTACCAAGGAGGCTGCTATTTGCAGCCATTGCACACTGGGCCCCCATGGGGAAAAGAGCATAGTCGGCTTAATTGGCTGCAAATGTAGCTTTAGTCTTAATTGAGGTATAGTTGATTTACAATATTGTGTTAGTTTCAAGTGACAGTGTATTGATTCAGTATTTTTGCATATTATATTCTACTATAGATTATTACCGGAGAAGGCAATGGCACCCTACTCCATTACTCTTGCCTGGAAAATCCCATGGATGGAGGAGCCTGGTAGGCTGCAGTCCATGGGGTTGCTAAGGGTCAGACACGACTGAGCGACTTCCCTTTCACTTTTCACTTTCATGCATTGGAGAAGGAAATGGCAACCCACTCCAGTGTTCTTGCCTGGAGGATCCCAGGGATGAGGGAGCCTAGTGGGCTACCATCTGTGGGGTTGCACAGAGTCGGACATGACTGAAGTGACTTAGCAGCAGCATAGGTTATTATAAGGTAAGACACTGGGTATAAGTCCCTATTGCTTATCAGTTTTGTATATAGTGGTTTGTATCTGTTAGCCCTATACTCTTAATTTGTCCCTCCCCACGTGTCTTCTCCATTTTGGTAACTGCAAGTTTGTTTTCTATATTTGTGAGTCTCTTTCTGTTTTACATATATATTCATTTGTATTATTTTTTAGATGCCACATGTAAGTGATATCATACAGTATTTGTCTTTCTCTGACTTATTTCACTAAGCATAATGTTCTCTAAGCCATCCATGTTGCTGCAAGTATTGATTAGTTTTTAAAATGTGTTACATCCCTTTTCTGTGTGCACGACTAGTTAAGTCCTGTTCTATGCCATGTCTTCATATATAGGGATGTAGCACCATTCATTTGGAAAATGTGGTTTGGATGCTTCTGTGCACCTGGTCCTGTTTGATAAACTAGGGATAAATTCCTCGGAGGTACTGGGGTCATGGCTGGCATCTCTGTGGAGGGTGGAGAACACATAAGCCAGAGGTTGGGGAGTGGGAAATGGGGGAGAAGGCATCTTGGGCAGGGGAGAAGCTGATACCTGAGCCGCACGCAGGCCCTCAGGGGCTTCTGAATGCCATGCCCTGGCCGAGGTCCCAGCTGCACCCCTAGCGACTCTACTGCAGCTTTGTTCCTGTTCATCCTCTTCTTTGTCGCAACCATGCAAGTGCCAGGAGAAGGACCAGACTGTGGAAAAAGTATTACAAGAATATTTCATAAGTGGTGATGTGTACGTTCCATTTTGGCAAATCTATCTTGTCATTGTCTTGTCTAATCATCTATTGCTTGTATGAGGGAAACTGGGTTAGGGAGTGACCCTTAGGAATACTGGGAGTGAGGTGTATAGGTGTGCCTGTTCACAGGGTGTGTAGGAATCTGAAAGCCTTAGACCTCCTGTGAAGCCAGATGGGCTCTGCTAGTATGCAGTGATGAAACCCTTGTGTTCCTGCACTCCAGTTGCAAACCTTTGGGTTAAATATTGCTCTTAGCTATTTGGTGTGCATCTTCTCATCGACATCCCTTCTCTTAGGAAGCACTGCAATCAACATGATTGAGGCTTTGCTTCCAGGACAGTGGCGAGAATGACTGTGCTGCCCAATATCAGCCGGCTTGCCACGATCTGCCCAGGGTACAGGGAATATGGGAGTAGATCAGCACATTCAGCCCTGCAACAGTGGGGCCCTGGCTCTACATTTTATGCTGAAAAGTATAAAAGCCTGAACATGCCTCGGTAGCCAAAGAGCCAATAATCACATTTTTAATTTGGAAATACACCTGTGAGATCTTAAAAAACAGACAAAAAAACACATTCACAGAAACAAGTCACCTTTATACGCAGTAAAAAGCATTTTTTTTTTTTAAATTCAAGGTTTACTTTTTTCAGTCTTCCTCGAAAGTTGCAGCTAGCAGGCTCTTCTTTAAAGATAGGCATTTTCTTCAATGAAATATTCCATTTGGTTCTTTGGGAGTCATTGGATGAGAGTCTGTAAGGGAAAATGTATTGCA
Source organism: Neotragus moschatus (assembly GCA_006410615.1). Taxonomy (NCBI): domain Eukaryota; kingdom Metazoa; phylum Chordata; class Mammalia; order Artiodactyla; family Bovidae; genus Neotragus; species Neotragus moschatus. Next base: position 4,045,063 of record SJYA01002278.1, on the reverse strand, counting down.
GGAATACTTCATGAGTGAACTTTCCATTCCATCAAATCATACTGTTGTCAATGTCTTGTCTAATCACCTATTGCTACTATGAGGGGATCTACTGGTTGTTGTATGTTGAGCTTCTGTTAGGTCATCTTCTAAATTTTTATGTTTAGCTCTTTTTTTTTTTTTTTTTTTTTTAAATAAGGAGGACGTTTCTTAAATGAGAAACTTTTTAAAAAGGGAATGTTTCTTAAAGTGAAAGACAAACATAACCAGAACAGTTACTTCTGTTCTTTTTGACACAAACTGCCATTAACTGTTGAACAGAAACAGTGACAGGTATTCAGATTTTCTTCCTGATATTAGTAAGAAGTGTTTATTATAATATTTCATTCATTAAATGGTATTTGTTATAGTCTTCTGATAGATACACTTTCTCAAGTTATGGGAGCTGTCTTCTCTTCCAAGTTTGTTTCTTTTTTCCTCCAAAGAAGTTGTGTTCAAGTCTATCAAGATTTTTGTTTTAAACGAGGTATTGGCAAACTGTGGCCTAGAGGTCAAATGTAGTTCACCCCTCTTTTTTTTAGGGCCCATCAGCTAAAAGTGGACTTTGCACTTTTTAATTGTTGGCCAAAAAGGTCAAAAGAAGAGTGAAACTATATGAAATTAAAAATTCCATGCCCATAAGTGAAGTTTTATTGGAACATAGTCATATCTTTCATTCATGTGTTGTCTTGGTTGTTTTCAGGCTACCATGGGAGCACTGAGCAACTGTTAAAGCTAAATGGCCAGCAAAGCCTAAAACATTTGTCATCTAGCACATCTAACTTTCAAAAAGTTTTGATGACTCCTGTTTTAGGCCATCATTATGATCACGTTTATTCTCTTTTGCCCTACCAAAATATCAAATGGAATGCTTTCAGCCATAAGTAATAGAAATCGTGACTCAAAGGGCTTATTTAAAAAAAAAAGAACTAGCTAGTTTTTTAATTTATTTGGCTGCCCCAGATCTTAGTGGCAGCATGTGGAATCTTCTAGTTTTGTTATAGCATACAAACTCTTTTGTTGTAGCATGTGAGAGCTAGTTCCCTGAACAGGGATCAAACCCACCCCCTTACATTGGGAACATGTAGTTTTAGCCACTGGACCACCAGGAAATCCCAAACCAAACTTAACTAAAGAGTAACAGCATTCACATGTAGACAAGCTCTGGACACAGTATAATCATTCTTTGCATCTGAGTCTCTCGCTTTTGTATCTTATATTGGCTGTCTTTGTTCTTAAGTGTCCTGCCTGCCCAGATGGAATCTTTTAAATTTGATTTTCTCAGTCCCTAAAATAAGTAAAACTTCGCCGACGATACAACTAGGATGATTTGAAGAGACTGGTCTGTAGGGATTTTGTAAAGTGCTTTAGCAAATATAGTCTGAACACATGTTAATTTGCTTTTCAGTCACATGGTTATGTGTGTGCTTACTCTGGGTGCCATATACAAAGATCATGGCTCAGGTATCAATGATACCTACACTGAGACTTAAAAATGTCCTTCATGGTAAGATGTTGGATGTGACCATGGAAGTCTCCAAACCTCTCTGTGTCACGGTGTCTCTCCCTGGTGTTCTCTGTCTTAAAGAGTCATTTTAGTGACTGGGCCTCTTAGGAGTAGTCATTCTATAGCCTTTCTGACCCTGATGACCTGAGAATGAAAATCTCAAAGGGGGAGGGTCTGAAATACTAGCCAAGTATGATGATGATTGCTGACATTTGGTCAGTTGCCTGGGGGATGTAATCTACATCTATCAGAGAGTAGGAAAATCATAAAAGAGGACCTGAATTTTCCCCACTGATGCCTAGTCTTTCTGCCTTCAGAAGGAATTGTTTCTTAAAAACTTTAGTTCCATGAAGATAAAAAATTTTAGTGCTGATAAAAAATAATTAAACCTTGAGACTTCCCTCGGGGTCCAGTGGCTAAGACTATATCTTCCCAATGCAGGGTGCCGGGGTTTGATCCCTGGTCAAAGAACTAGATCCCACATGCTGAAGCTAAGAACTGGTGCAGTTAAATAAATAAGTAATTTTAAAATAAATAAGCCTTTTAACTAGAAGGAAGTGATGAATATTTCTAAAAAGAATCAGTTCAGTTCAGCCACTCAGTCATGTCTGACTCTGTGACTCCATGTACTGCAGCACGCCAGGCTTCCCTGTCCATCACCAACCCCCAGAGCTTGCTCGAACTCATGTCCATTGAGTCAGTGATGCCATCCAACCATCTCTGTCATTCCCTTCTCCTGCCTTCAGTCTTGCTCAGCATCAGGGTCTTTTCCAATGAGTCAGTCTTTGCATCAGGTAGCCAAAGTATTGGAGCTTCGGCTTCAGCATCAATGAATACTGAGGACTGATTACCTTTGGGATTGACCGGTTTGATCTCCTTGCAGTCCAAGGAAATCTCAAGAGTCTTCTCCAACATACCACAGCTCAAAAGCATCAATTCTTCAGTGCTCAACTTTTTTTAGGATCCAACTCTCACGTCCATACATGACTACTGAAAAAACCAAAGCTTTGCGTAGATGGACCTTTGTTGGCAAAGTAGTATCTCTACTTTTTAATGTGCTACTTAGGTTGGTCATAGCTTTTCTTCCAAGGAGCAAGTGTCTTTTACTTTCATGGCTGCAATCACCATCTGTAGTGATTTTGGAGCTCCCCAAACTAAAATCTGTCACTGTTTCCATTGTTTGCCCATCTATTTGCCTTGAAGTGATGGGACTGGATGCCATGATCTTAGTTTTCTGAATGTTGAGTTTTAAGCCAGCTTTTTCACTCTTCTCTTTCACCTTCATCAAGAGACTCTTTAGTTCCTCTTCACTTTCTGCCCAGGGTGGTGTCATCTACATATCTGAGGTTATTGATATTTCTTCTGGCAATCTTGATTCCAGCTTGAGCTTCATCCAGTCTGGCATTTAGCATGATGCACTCTGCATAGAAGTTAAATAAGCAGGGTGACAATATACAGCCTTGACGTACTCCTTTACCAATTTTGAACCAGTCCATTTTTCCATGTCTGGTTCTAACTGTTGCTTCTTGTTCTGCAAACAGATTTCTCAGGAGGCAGGTTAGATGGGCTGGTATTCCCATCTCTTTAAGAATTTTCCAGTTTGTTTTAATCCACACAGTCGAAGCATTTACCATAGTCAATGAAGCAGAAATAGATGTTATTTTTGGAATTATCTTGTTTTTTCGATGATCCAACGGATGTTGGCAATATGATATCTGGTTCCTCTTCCTTTTCTAAATCCAGCCTGAACATCTGGAAGTTCACGGTTCATGTACTGTTGAAGCCTGGCTTGGAGAATTTTGAGCATTACTTTACTAGCGTGTGAGACGAGTGCAATTGCGCGGTAGTTTGAGCATTCTTTGGCATTTCCTTTCTTTGGGATTGGAATGAAAACTGATCTTTTCCAGTCCTGTGATCACTGCTGGGTTTTGCAGATTTGCTGGCATATTGAGTGCAGCACTTTCATAGCATCATCTTTCAGGATTTGAAATGGCTCAACTGGCATTCCATCACCTCCACTAGCTTTGTTTGTAGTGATGGTTCCTAAGGCCCACTTGACTTCCCATTCCAGGATGTCTGGCTCTAGGTGAGTGGTTATCTGGGTCATGAAGATCTTTTTTGTATAGTTCTTCTGTGTATTCTTGCCACCTCTTCTTAATATCTTCTGCTTCTGATAGGTCCGTGCCATTTCTGTCCTTTGTTGAGCCCATCTTTGCACAAAATGTTCCCTTGGTATCTCTGATTTGCTTGAAGAGATCTCTATTCTTTCCCATTCTATTGTTTTCCTCTATTTCTTTGCATTGATCACTGAGGAAGTCTTTCTTATCTCTCCTTGCTATTCTTTGGAACTCTGCATTGAGATGGGTTTATCTTTCCTTTTTTCCTTTGCCTTTCTTCTTTTCTCAGCTATTTGTAAGCTCCTCAGACAACCATTTTGCCTTCTTGTATTTCATATTCTAAAAAGTATATCCTATCATTTAAAAGGCTCAACCATCAAGATTATTTCTGACTGAATGTTCCCTAGGGTCCGGGGTAGAGTACCTGTTTGTATATGTGAGGTATCAATCAAAATGTAGAGTTTTCATTGGGTTTTATAAATAAGAACAGCATTTCTCGTGAAAGAGGGAATACAATATATTTTAAATTAAAAGGCTCAAATCTAGAAAGATAAGTGAAGTTGAAAAGAAAACAGTCAAAAGGAGAGAATAGAGACCTCATTAAAGATATTTTAAAATCAGCCTAAATTTCTATAAGAATATAAAATAATTACATGCTTTTTTACAGCCCACTCCAGTACTCTTGCCTGGAGAATCCCATGGACAGAGAAGCCTGGTAGGCTACAGTCCATGGGGTCGCAAAGAGTCGGCACGACTGAGCGACTTCACTTTCACTTTTTACAACTTAGAGTTAAGTAATGCAGTTATTGCCCCAGGACAGAGTCTCCCAGGAGGTAAATGAGTTTTCCTTTCAAACAGTCATTTATCTTAATTGTATTATCTGAATCTGGTTGTGAAATGTAATCCACTTCCTTCTAAAGTATAACCACCAGGGACAGGAGTCTTCATTCCAACTTGGCATTTCTCTTTCACCTTTTCACTTTGTGGTAACAGACAAACTGGTGGTAGGTGATTCCACTGGGATAAGTTCAATATCCAGCCTTCTCTCTTCTGCTGACTCCTACTTCCTAATTCCTCCCTTTCGAGTACTACTCTTTGATCACTGGATTTGCTTTAGACCTTTGTCCTCTGTCTTTCTTTTAAGAGATTCTGAGTCATCTTGACTCCTTCCTGGTCATTTTCTCCCAAATCTGGTTATTAGCTGAGTCCTGAGGTTCTGTCATTTCTCTGGCATCTCTGCTGATGCTGTGCTGACATAGGCCTTGGTTTCTAACCTGAGTATCGCTGGTCTGACAGTTGGTATCCTTATATCAAGTCACTTACCCTTGTTTTATTAATGAAGCAATAATTTTATTTTTTTCTATGAGCATTTTTATAGGAATTTTTTTAAAATTCAAAAAATAGCTTAAGTAGCACATCTACATTTTAAAAACTTGAAAAAGCTTAAAATCTAACTTGAATTCATGTTTTTAAATAGGATTTTGCTAAAAGTGACATGCAGCAGCCAGTGCAAACCAATATTCTGAGATTTTTTTCGGTGAGTTCCACTAGAATTACAAGCTATCTTGGCACAAGGTCTTCCTTCCAAGGTGTATCAGGTAGCAGGCACCATGATTTTTGCTTTGAGGTAACTTTAATCATCCAATTCCTCACCTGTCAAACTTCCTTGTCACTCACTATATCACTCTCCTACCATTAGACCAATGCATTGTATTTTGGTTTGGTTACATTAGCACTTCTGTACTAATATCTCATTCTGTATTAGGTAGGAAGAAAATAATGATGACCAAAAAAAGCAAATGTATTTATCCCTCACATAACAGTCATAGGGTGAGCAAGCCAGGGTTAATATGATGTTATATGGTATCAGGGACTCCAGTTCCTTCTATCTGCTTGTTCAGCTGTTCTTTTTGTTTTAAAGAGAGGTTAGTGTGATGCTCTTAATTTTATTATTTCTTTTACGGCTTTGCTGGGATTTAATTGGTGTACAAAACCCCATATACTTAATGTGTATAGTTTGATGAGTTTGAGCGTTGTGCATAAACCCCTGGGCTTCCCAGGTGGCACAGTGGTTAAGAATCCACCTGTGAATGCAAAAGAGGCAGGTTCAAACCCTGGGTTGGAAAGATCCCTGGAATAGGAAATGACAGCCCGCTCCAGTATTCTTGCCTGGGAAACCCCATGCACAGAGGAGCCTGGCGGGCTACAGTCTATGGGGTTGCAAAGAGTTGGACATGACTGAACGACTGAGCATAAACCCCTGAAGTCTTCACCACAATTAAAGTGCATTCTTAATATATGACTTCAATCCCACAGCCTAACATGGCCTTTTCATCTCTTATCATTATATTGCAGTTCAGCCAATAGGAAGGGGGGAGCAAGCTGCTTCACTTTTAAAGGCATGCCTTAGAACTTTCCCATATCCCTTCCATTCACAATCCTGGTAGAAATCTCATTATGGCCATAACCAGCTGCAGGAAGGCTGTGGCCTTTACTTTGGTGACACTGGACCCAGCTAAAATTATGGTGTTCAATTACTAAAGAGGGAGAGGGGAATGGATTTCAGGAGACCACCCCCAGTCTCTGCTTCACTCTCCATGCTTAGCCCCTGGTTGTCTGTGTCCACAGAAGAGTTCATCAGCATGGTTGTTCTGTGTGTGTAACCAATAAAAACAGTGGAAAATGGCACTGATGGCAGAATTGAAAACATTCTGGAATAGCTCTTCCATTATGACCTGGAGGAGTTATTAAGTCCTGGTCATTTTGGCCTGCTAAAGAGAGTTTTCATAATCCTACCGTTATGTTGGAATTTCCATGTGACAGGGTTGGGCTTCTATGATGTTTGACAGCATCACATCTTAGATGGTTGAATATTCTGACCCTGGAGACTTAACATCGCTACACCCATCCTTATAATGCACCACTATCCTTTGGTGAGGATGCAGTCTTTGAATTTATTATTATAAACCATATCTTGTATAATAGTAACGTGTCAGGATATTCGTTTTGCTAAGTGTCAGAGGAAGGGCTCTGCAGGACTATTTCAAATATATAACAAATCTCTTATGATCGGTCTTACATGTTTATTTTACTTGATCATTTTAGAATAGTGAAAGTATTAGTTTCTCGGTCGTGTCTGATCTTTTGCGACCCCATGGACTGTAGCCCGCCAGGCTTCTCTGTCCATGGGATTCTCCAGGCAAGAATACTGGAGTGGGTAGCCATTCTCTTCTCCAGGGGATCTTCCCAACCTGGGGATTGATTCTGGGTCTCCTGCATTGCAGGCAGATTCTTTACCATCTGAGCCACCAGGGAAGTCCTAATTTTAATTTGTATTTAAAAAGTAAAAAAAAAAAATTTGGTTGCACTACACAGCCTGTGGGATCTTAGCTCCCCAGGCAGAATTGAACCAATGCCCCCTGCACCGGAAGCTCAGAGTCCTAACCACTGGACCTCCAGGGAAGTCTTAGGCTTGAGTATTTTAAACAGTATGCTAATAATGTTATTAAGATTCCACTGTATTTATTGATTAGTTTAGAGATTGCAGAAAGCAAACTAATGGTTCCCCAAAGCTTTCTTTATAATCCCTGGGGCCTGTGAATCTGTTACCTTCCATGACAAAGGGGCTTTCCAGATATGATTAAGGATATGGATATTGAGATGGAAGATATCCTGGGTTATCTGGGTGGACCAATCTAAATCTCCTTAGTTCTCATAAGTGGGAGAGGGAGGCAGAAGAATGGTTCAGAAAGATGTGTTGTGAGGACTTGACCCACCATTGCAGCTTTGAAAACAGAAGGAAGGGGGTTTTGAGGAATGTGGGCAGTTCTAGAAGCCTGAAAAGACAAAGAAACAGAAGCTCCTCCAGAGCCTTCGGAAAGGAATTTGGCCCCTGCCACACGTTGGTTTCAGCTCACTGAGAGAGAGGTTGAACTACTGAGCCACAGAACTGCAAGATGATCCACTTGTTCAAGCCACTTTGTTGCAGCAACAATAAGAAAATATTAAAGAGACAGTTGACCTTTTTTCAATATTAAGTCATCTCACCCAGAAACAATAGTATTTTTTCTTTTGTTTATATAAATTTTATTTTATATCACATAGTAACGTTTTAAATTGCCTTTCTATAGGTCATGCACATCTTGTTAAATTGTGAATTTGCTCTTTAGAGCACAGAGTGGATTGCATCAATTAAAAATTGGCTTTTGTAGCTTTCAAAAACTTACTGAATAAACACGAAAATCCTCAGTTTCATACTCGAGAGCCTCCATAATTTAGTTTCTTCCTCCTCTTAGCCTCATTCTTCCCTGCATTCCGCCAATTGCTCTCACTCCTTTGGACTGGTGAACAAAGTTCATGGTAATTTTGTTCTTGAGTAGAGTTATCAGATTAAAAATACAGAATACTAAATTAAATTTGAATTATTTCTAATGAGCAATAATTTTTTAGTATCAGTAGTTCCCATGCAATATTTTCCCTTTATCTCATGTAATATGCATAGGTAATTAGAAGTTACCGAAATTGAGCTGATACTTTGTACTATTGTTTGCTAAACCTGGCAACCTTATTCATGATCTTTATGAGTTTTCTCTTTCACTCCATTCCCTGTCTACAGATATCCTTAGGGGCTAAGTCAAATACCACCTTATCATAAGCCCTTCTGCGTTTTTACTTCCTTCATAGAACTGGTAGGTTAAATGTCTTTCAGATTGCGACCGTGCTGAACATTTATTTTTCTCCATTTGCCCTTAATGCCTCATATCTGTTAGAATCTCAATAAACATTTGCTGAATAAATGAATAAATATTAGGCAATAAATCAGTTGAAGTAAATCTCAAAATGATTGTTATTGGTAAACTCACAGGCTTTAAAGAAAGTTCTATTAAAGCTAAGTATAAACATTGTTCTTTCCTAAGTAACGTGGCTTTGTGTTTGCCGCTAAAACACATTTAATGAAATGGAAAACACCCTATAAAACTTTTAAGTGCATCCACTAAAGGTTAGGAAGTTATGCCTACAGAGAATTAGGCTAACTAAATCAAAATGCTCCTACTCTAAAACTGTGGGTATCCATCAAAGATTTGCCCAGAGTGTTCCCCATATAGAATCATTGACTCTACGAGATACACTCCTGGGTTTAAATCTGGAGATAGGATATGAATCCTTTCCCCTTTGGAAGAAATTGAGATGAAATCTGTTATCAAAGGAGCTTGAAATAATTTCCTTGAATTGATTTTTCTCTTTAAAATTCAAGGTGATTGACCTCAGAGACCCCCTGCTAGGAACTGTGCCCTCGGAAAATCCTGATTGCTAAGGTTGATGCTGATGAAGTTTCCTCTGCATCAGAATGTCTCTTCGAAGATGCATGCTACACACCACCTACCACAGGACAAAGCAGACTTACTCTCACATCAGGAGAGATCAATGTGGTTAAGATGTATCATCATTTCAGCTCCACCCTGGACCTTTACAAGACAACAAATGACGGTTCACACAATATAGATAATGGAAGCTACTTGCTTGTGAGTGAAGGATAATTTACAATTTTCTGTAACTGAAAAGTATTATCATCGTAAATTTTGTATCTGTTGGGCATTTTTGTGTGTGTGTATGCGTTGGGATTGTGTGTGTGTGTGTGTATATCCACTGTATATGCTTTAGGGAAAATACCTTTCTGAGAGAGCCTTGAGTTCAGGGCAGCTCTGCTCTTCTGTCACCTGCATTCACGGTGTCTGGAATTTTAGATTCAAAGTATTTATCTAACCTGCAAGTTCTCTTCTCTTTTGCTACTTTTGCATCACTTATTCAAGTTCATATAATATTTTTCTTAGATGACTATAAGCCACTAGCCAGATTGTCTCTGTTTTATTCCATCTAAATTCTTCAACACAACTGCCAGAATATCCTTTTGAACTGCAAATGCAACTTCATTACTGCTTAATATCCTTTATTTAAAATTCCCCTCACGAAGGAGTTCAGGCTCCTCAACATGGCATGAAGACCTCTTATCACAGGGTTCTCTCTTAATATATGTTATTTTTTATGTTTACTTTTCATTTCTTCTAGAAACTTGCTTTCTGAGGATTGCAAGCTTCCTCAAGGAAGGAAATGTATTTGTTTGATCCACTGCTGTGTCCCTAATACCTCTCAAAGAACTGGCAGAAAGTCCTGCTTAGTCTGTGTGTGCCTGCTAAGTCACTTCAGTCGTGTCCGACTCATTACAACCCTATGGTCTGGAGCCCGCCAGGCTCCTCTGTCCATGGAAATCTCCAGGCAAGAATATTGGAGTGGGTTGCCATGCCCTTCTCCAGGGCATCTTCCTGACCCCACGTCTGTTATGTCTCCTTCATTGACAAGCAGGTTCTTTACCACTAATGCCACCTGGGAAACCCTGCTCAGTCTGATGCATGAATAAATATATATTGAATTTCTTTCCTCCGGTTGATGAAAGGCTTCCTGACTCTTCCTGCTTCAAAGCTCTTATCTTCCCTTTGATTCACTCTTTGTTCCAATTCTGTGTAGGTAAGTGGTAGCAGGCAGAAAGGGAACATGGGTGAATGGGGACCCAGGAATACAGCAGATATAAGTGGTACCTGATTTGGTGCTATGGATGTCTCTTCAGGTTCATTCTAGAGAAAGGATGGGATCAGCACATTTTCATCCTTACTGGGACTCGGGCATAAGGACAATTAGTGGACAGGAGGGGATCTGGTGAGGTGTACCATCAGAGATCAAAGGGAAAGAGCAGAAACCCAACTGTGCTTTTACTTGTTTCAGAAGAGAATCAAGGACTATGGATTAGGAACCAACATTTGGATAACTATGTAAGATCTGGAATGCATGGTCAGACGGTAAAGCGTCTGCTAACAATGTGGGAGACCCAGGTTTGATCCCTGGGTCGGGAAGATCCTCTGGAGAAGGAAATGGCAACCCACTCCAGTACTCTTGCCTGGAAAATCCCATGGATGGAGGAGCCTCGTAGGCCCCAGTCTATGGCGTTGAAAAGAGTTGGACACGACTGAGTGACTTCACTTTCACTTTCAAGGGAAAAGAACTTGAAGCTTGACTTTGAAAACTGCTATGATTCTACTCTGGAGAAGGCAATGGCACCCCACTCCAGTACTCTTGCCTGGAAAACCCCATGGAGGAAGGAGCCTGGTGGGCTGCAGTCCATGGGGTTGCTAAGAGTCGAACACGACTGAGCGACTTCACTTTCACTTTTCACTTTCATGCGTTGGAGAAGGAAATGGCAACCCACTCCAGTGTTCTTGCCTGGAGAATCCCAGGGATGGGGGAGCCTAGTGGGCTGCCCTCTATGGGGTCGCACAGAGTTGAACACGACTGAAGCAACTTAGTTGCATGATTCTACTCAATACTCTGTAATGACCTATATGTGAAAAGAGTCTAAAAAAGAGTATATATATATATATATATGTATGTATATACATATATATATACATATGATTCACTTTGCTGTACATTTGAAATTAACAGAACATTGTAAATCAACTATACACCAACGAAACAAAAAATTTGTGGAGGCCTGCTCAATTTGTGGTTTCCAAGAATTGCTAGGTCACAACTCAGGGAATATGAAGGACTCCTCCAGCCAGAAAGCAGAGAATAGCTGACAATACCTGATCGTGAGATCAATTTGAGATGGACTTTGCAGGTGGCCCCTTGGTAAAGAATCACCTGCCAATGCAGGAGACTCAGGAGATGCAGGTTTGATCCCTGGGTGGGGAAGATCCCCTAGAGAAATAATTGGCAACTCACACCATTATTCTTGCCTAGAGAATCCCATGGGGAGTGGAGCTTGGTGGGCTACAGCCCATGGGGTCAAAAAGAGTTGGCTTCGGCTGAGTGAGCACACATAGTAGGAAGAAGGTGAATTTCTGGAAACATGACTCAAGCTACAGTGTGAACAGTGGATTAGAGAGGGTAAGAGAGGCAGAAAGGAAGTTATGACAAGTAATCTAGGTGAGATAATGATGACCTGAACAGAGGTCAGAACACTAGGCTTTGAGAGAAATGGGTAAACGTGAGAGATACTTAAGAGGTAGTCTACAGAAAATGATGAGATGAAGCATAGATGTCATACACTTATCAAGGAGAACTTGTCCAGTTTAAAATCCATTAACACATAGCAGAACACTTCTCCACTGAACATATTTTATAAAACTTAGGTCTACAGTAAAAGACTATGACGAGATCTGAGATTACCATAGAGCATGATGGAAAAGGACATACATAATACACAATTCCACCTCGGCAGTCCTTTTTTATTGAACATCTGAGTGAGAATGCCAATCTTGGTGGGGGGAGTCATGAATAGGGGGCTCAGGAAGACACTGCATACCTAGCCAGACCTTGAGTAGCAGAGGCATCTGAGAGGGTCATGCCCATTATTAATTGAGGTGGGTGATGTAGTTTGCTCTTTGGAAGAAAAGCTATGACCAACCTAGACAGCATGTTAAAAAGCAGAGACATTACTTTACCAACAGAGGTCATCTAGTCAAAGCTGTGGTTTTTCTAGTAGTCAGGTATGGATGTGAGGGTTGGAGTATAATGAAAACTGAGCACCAAAGAATTGATACTTTTGAACTGTGATGTTGGAGAAGACTCTTGAGAGTAACTCAAGGAGTTACTCTTGAAGAGTAAAGAGTTGCAAGGAGATCCAACCAGTCCATCCTAAAGGAAATCAGTCATGAATATTCATTGGAAAGGCTGATGCTGGAGCTGAAACTCCAACACTTTGGCCACCTGATGCGAAGAACTGACTCACTGGAAAAGGCCCTGATGCTGGAAAGACTGAAGGCAGGAGGAGAAGGGGACGACAGAGGATGAGATGGTTGGATGGCACCACCGACTCGGACGTGAGTTTGAGCCAGCTCCAGGAGCTGGTGATGGACAGGGAAGCCTGGTGTGCCGCAGTCCATGGGGTCACAGAGTTGGATACTGTTGAGTGACTAAACTGAACTATATGTAGTGGTGCCTCTTGTCACCTCTCAGGTATCTAAAGGTGTACTTACCTATGAAAAAAGGGCTTTCTTCTTTGACAGTAAGATAAGAAATTTCTCAATTACCGGTCATATCAGTCAGGACCTCACAGGGTGCATGTTAAGGCCTCAGACAGTAGAAGGCTTCTCTCAAGTGTCACAGTTCAGCTCTTGGGCTTAGAGTTAGGCCACATTCAAGGAGGATATGGGTGGGGCTATTGACAGCCCTGCCTTTGAAAATAACCCTGTCACAGTCTTGGTTCCTGGCCTTCCAGAGAGCCAAGACCCTTTCACAGGGGTGTTTGAGCAGGAGAGACAGGGACACATGGCCCTCCCAGAATAGAGTGAAGCTCACAAGGGAGATGAAGTCTGTCACCTTTCCTGAAGCACCTGCCTTCACGGCTGGGGAGGACATCGTGGCCCTGAGGAAATCCCCACCATATTCTTTCCTTCATCCCAGATGGTCCCTCATCTCCAGCAGGATGTCCAGCTGGTCCCCCCTGCAGTATGTGTCTCGAGGGCTGAGGAGGGTGGCTCTGCTGTGTGTGGCGCTGGTGGAGCTCCCGTAGGTGAAACGTCTGGGTGGGATCAGCTGGTTTAGTTTCTCCCTGATCCTCTTTATCCTCAGCTCAGTCTCTGTTGGTGACTTTAACAGGCTTGGTGGTATTTTAGGGTCTGGGGACTTTGTGGAGCTGTTCCAGGGCTTCCCTCATGGTTCAGACGGTGAAGAATCTGTCTGCAATGCAGGAAACATGGGTTCGATCTCTGGGTCAGGAAGATCCCCTGAAGAAGGGCATGGAAACCCACTCCAGTATTCTTGCCTGGAGAATTCCATGGACAAAGGAGCATGGTGGCTGAAGTCCATGGGGTTGCAGACTTTGACATGACTGAGCAACTCACACTTTCACTCCAGTGGTGAAGGGAAATGGCTAAGTTAGAGTGGACCAAACCTGAAATGCCAAGGAATGTGACATACTCTAAAATGAACCCATCCAAATAATTTTTACTAATTATGTATTTGAATATTTATGTACATATTATCATCAGTTTTATTTAACCTGGCAATTTTGAATAAGATGTAAACATTTATCTTTAACCTCATTGTTTTAGAGAATGCCGCAACAGTTTTAGATAAATACATTAAATCCAAAATACAGAGCTCAGAGAATACTTATGAGTAATGAATTGATTCCAGTGCATTTGCTGTTCCTCTTCTTAGACATCTTATCACCAGCCATCGTTACTGCCTGTCAGTTCTACTTATATACACATCTTTTCATTTCAGCTCAGCTCAGTTCAGTCACTCAGTCGTGTCCGACTCTTTGCGACCCCATGAATCGCAGCACACCAGGCCTCCCTGTCCATCACCATCTCCCAGAGATTATCCAAACTCACGTCCATCAAGTTGGCGATGCCATCCAGCCATCTCATCCTCTGTCATCCCTTTCTCCTCCTGCCCCTAATACTTCCCAGCATCAGGATCTTTTCCAATGAGTCAACTCTTCTGGCCAAAGTACTGGAGCTTCAGCTTTAGCATCATTCCTTCCAATGAACATCCAGGACTGATCTCCTTTAGGATGGACTGATTGGATCTCCTTGCAGTCCAAGGGACTATCAAGAGTCTTCTCCAACACCACAGTTCAAAAACATCAATTCTTTGGCATTCAGCTTTCTTCACAGTCCAACTCTCACATCCATACATGACCACTGGAAAAACCATAGCCTTGACTAGATGGACCTTTGTTGGCAAAGTAATGTTTCTGCTTTTGAATATGCTATCTAGGTTGGTGATAACTTTCCTTCCAAGGAGTAAGCGTCTTTTAATTTCATGGCTGCAATCACCATCTGCAGTTATTTTACCTATCTGTAATTGTATATAGTTCCAGCTGCCATCATTTATTGCCTGAATTGTAGTAGTCATCACAAGGGTCAGGGCTTCCATCCTGCTTTCTCTCCAATTAATTTTCTCCATTGTTACTAAATCAGTCCTTCTCCAGCAAGATTCTACTCATGTCCTTCCCTGCTGAAACCCTTTCAATGGCTTCTTATTACTCTTGGGGTAAAGCTCAGTCTTAATATGGCTTTATTCAATGGCCTCTGTTTTAACTCTCCTGTTCCTGCCACTCCTTTTCTGCATTTTACATTTTCATGAGTAACTGTATTTTTCAGGAAGTGACCTTCCTTTCCTTCAGCTCTTGGTTTTTACTAATATGATTTCTTCTTCTGGAATGACTTACCATCTACAGATTTTCCCCCAAGCCACCTAAACATCTGTCAACTTCTTACTGAGAAATCATTAGAGGCTTAGAGGTTCATTTTTATCCTTTTCACCCTAGACCATGTTTTTATAGGTACTCAAATTCAGTGATTTCTAAATTCGGTTGGTGGTCGAGATACCTGCAAACTTTAAAAAAAAAATATGGATTCTCAAGGCTACAGCCCAGATAAACTGAATCATAATTACTAAATGCCTTGTCCAGGAGTTTATTTTTGTTTTCAAAAGCCTCACTTGCAATCAAGTCCAATAAGTATGAGAACAATGGTTATAGACTGGTGGTTGTCAACCCTCTTGTACTTTGGAACACACATAATGCTTAAATAAACAAAAAAAAATAGGTCCACTGCACCCCAGCATCAATCAGTAAAACCCTTGTGGTTTGTACAAAGCAACAGAGTAAACCAAAAGAGACAAGAAACAAGAAAATGAGATATAATTGAAAATAAAGATTAATAGAGCCCAAGTTCCTTTCAAGGTCAGGAATAAGACAAACATGTTTGCCACCTTTGAAGTTCTGAACACTAAAACAAAATGAAACAAACAAATAATTAAGTGTATGAGAATTGAAGGAAAGAAGCAAGCTATATTATTTTTCATTTTTCTTCTCTTTTTAATTTTATTTTTTGCAGATGTTGTTATTGTCCACCAAAAAAATCCCCACCAGAGTTAGCAAATTATTAGTATTAAGAGACTCAACAAGGAGCTGGATACAAAATAAACTTGTAAAAATAGCATTTGTCTATAATAGTGATAATCATCAGAAAATACAATAGAAGATAATCTCTGACTGTGATGAAGGCATTTTGAAAACTCTTTTGAAGAACATTTTTAAAGACCTTGAGTGAAAAACTTTAACGTTTTTAAAAGTATTAGAGCTTAATATTATAAATTTGTTAATTTTCCCACAAATTTAAAATTCTATGAATTTCTTTTCAATTGAATTGTAATTGACTTACAATATTGTATTAGTTTCAGGTGTACAGTAAAATGATTAGGTTATATCCATGTATATTTATTTCTGATTATTTTCCACTATAGGTTATTACATTATATTAAATAATGTTCCCTATGCTATACAATGGGTCTTCCCCAATGGCTCAGTGAGTAAAGAATTCACCAGCAATGCAGGAGACACAGGAGAGATGGGTTCAATCCCTGGATTGGGAAGACCTTTGGAGGAGGAAATGACAATCCACTCCAGTATTCTTGCACAGGAAGTCGCATGGCCAGAGGAGCCTGGCAGGCTATATATAGTCCATGGAGCCACAAAGAGTCAGACACAACTGAGCACATGGCATGCACAATAAATCTTTGTGGTTTATCCACTTGATCTAATCTGTTAACACCATACTTCTAATTTATCACCCCCCTCCCCAATCTCTCTTTCCCTTTTGGTAACCATAAGTGTGTGTTCTATAATACGTCTGTAAGTCTGTTTCTGTTTTGTGTATAGATTTGCTTGTATTATTTTTTAGATACCACATATAAGTGAGATCATATCGATTTGTCTTTATCTGACTTACCTCATTAATCCCTAGGTCCATCCATGTTGCTGCAAGTAGCAATATTTCCTTCTTTTTTATGGCTGAGTAATACTCTTTTGTGTAC
This sequence comes from Neotragus moschatus, assembly GCA_006410615.1. NCBI lineage: Eukaryota > Metazoa > Chordata > Mammalia > Artiodactyla > Bovidae > Neotragus > Neotragus moschatus. The sequence goes on along the minus strand of SJYA01002278.1, from coordinate 4,028,536 downwards.
TTATATTCCACCTCTTCTTAACCCATTCATCTGTTGATGGGTGCTTGGTTTATTTCTATGTGTTGGCTATTGTAAATAGTGCTGCTATGAACATTTTCTAATTAGAATTTTCTCAACGTATATGCCCAAGAGTGGAGTTGCTGGATTGTATGGTAACTCTATATTAGTTTTCTAAGGAACCTCCATGCTATTTTTCATAGTGGATGCACCAATTTACATTCCCACTAACAGTGTACTAGAGTTCTCATTTCTTAAATCCTCACCAACATTTGTTATTTGTAGACATTTTTATGAAAGCCATTCTGATATGTATGAGGAGATATTTCATCATGGTTTTGATTTCCATTTCTTTAGTGATTAGTGGTATTGAACATCTTTTCACATGCCTGTTGGCCATCTGAGTCTTCTTTGGAATAATATCTGTTCATGTCTTTTGTCCATTTAAACAAAAAAAATTTTTTTTTAAATATTGAGTTGTATTAGCTGATTATGTATTTTGGATATTAACATCTTATCACTCATATCTTTGTAAATATTTTCTCCCATGCAGTAGACTGTTTTTTGGTTTTGTCAATGGTTTCCTTTGCTTTTAAGTTTGATTAGTTCTGTTTGTTTTTAGTTCTGTTTGTTTTCTGTTTGCTTTTGTTTCCTTTGCCAAAGGGGACAGGTACAAAAAATACTGTTCTTAGGTCAAAGAGTGTTCTACCCATGTTTTCTTCTAGGAATATTTTGGTTACTTGTCTTGTATTTAGGTCTTTAATCCATTTTGAATTTATTTTTGTATATAGTGTGAGAAATGTTCTAATTTTATTCTTTTTCACATGGCTGTCCAATGTTTCCAGCACCACTTATTGAAGAGACTGTATTTTCTCCATTATATATTCTTTTCCCATTTGTTTTAGACTACCTGGTCATTGGTGTGTGGGCTTATTTATGGGCTCTCTATTTTCTTTCATTGATCTATATGTCTTTTTTTTGTGCCAGTACCATACTGTTTTGATGACTGTAGTTTTGTAGTATAATCTGAAGCCAGTGTGATAACTCCAGCTTTGTTCTTTTTTCTTAAGATTGCTTTGGCAATTCTGGGTCTTTTGCGGTCACATATAAATTTTAGGACTATTTGTTCTAGTTCTGTGAAAAATGTCTGGGTATTTTGATAGTGAAAGTCACTCAGTTGTGTGACCACATGGACTATACAGTTCATGGAATTTTCCAGGTCAGAATACTGGAGTGGGTAGCCTTTCTCTTCTCCAGGGGATCTTCCCAACCCAGAGACTGAACCCAGGTCTCCCTCATTCCAGGCAGGTTTTTACCAACTGAGCCATAAAGGAAGCCTGTATTTTGATAGGGGTTGCATTAAATCTGTAGATTGTTTTGGGTAGTATGGCCATTTTAACAATGTTAATTCTTCTGATCCATGTAGATAGATTTCCATTTCTAATTGATGGGATAGATTTCCATTTATTTGTACTGACTTCAATTTCCCTCATCCCTGTCATAGTTTTTCAGAATGTAGGTCTTTCACCTCCTTGATTAAGTTTATTTCTAAGGATTTTAGTTTCTTTAGTGCAGTTGTAAATGGGATTGTTTTGTTGATTTTTGTTTCTGTAGTTCAGTATCACTGTATACAGATTTCTGTATATTAACTAACCTTGTATCCTGCAATTTTACTGAATTCACTTATCAGTTCTAGTAGTTTTTTGATAGAGACTTTATGTTTTCTTTATGTTATATTATGTCATCTGCAAGTGGTAGTTTTACTTCCATTCCCAGTGTCTTCTACTTCCTTTTCTTGTCTGATTACTCTGGCTAAGACTTTCAATATTCTGTTAAATATAGGTGGGAAGCATTTTTATCTTATTCCTCATTTAGAGGACATGTTGAAGCTTTTCACCACTGAATATAACGTTAGTTGTGGGTTTGTCATAAATGGCCTTTATTATGTTGAGATATGTTCCTTCTATTCCAACTATGGTGAGAGTTTTTATCATGAATGGATGTTGAATTTTGCCTAATGCTTTTTCTGCATCTTTTGAGATGATCATAGAATTTTTATGCTTCCATTTGTTAATATGGTATGTTACACTGATTTATTATTCCTTGAATCCTTGGAATATATCCCATTTGATCATGGTGTATTATCTTTTTTATACATTATTGAATTNAAGAAGATCAGCCCCAGGTGTTCACTGGAAGGACTGATGCTAAAGCTGAAACTCCAGTACTTTGGCCACCTCATGCAAAGAGCTGACTCATTGGAAAAGACCCTGATGCTGGGAGGGATTGGGGCAGGAGGAGAAGGGGACGACAGAGGATGAGATGGCTAGACGGCATTACTGACTCGATGGACGTGAGTCAGAGTGAACTCCGGGAGTTGGTGATGGACAGGGAGGTCTGGTGTGCTGTTATTCATGAGGTCACAAAGAGTCAGACACAACTGAGTGATTGAACTGAACTGAACTGAACTGAAAGTTTATAGAGACTCGTTTTGTGGCTACCATGTGATCTGTCCTGGAGAGTGTTCCACGTGCACTTAAAAAGAAGGTATATCATGGTATTTTTGGATGGAATTTCCTGTAGATATATGCTGAATCCAATGGGCTAATGTGTCATTTAAGACTGCTGTTTCTTTATTGATTTTCTTTCAGATGATCTGTCCGTCGATGTAAGTGGGGCATTAAAGTCCCCTACTACTATTGTATTTTTGTCATTTTTTTAAAATTATGTCTGTTAATATTTGCTTTATATATTTAGGCAATCCTGTATTAGGTGCATATGTATTAATGAGCGTTGTATCTTCTTCTTGTGTTGATGCCTTTATCATTATATAATTCCCTTTGTCTTTGCTTATAGCCTTTCTTTTTAGAGTCTATTTTGTTGATGCAAGTATTGCTACCCTGCTTTGTTGTTTCTGTTTGTGTGATATGTCTTTCCCCATCCTCGTGCTTTTAGTCTGTCTCTTTAGCACTGAAGTGAGTTTCTCCTAAGCAGAATATGGTTGGGTCTTGTGTTTTTCTTTTTTTCTATCCAGTCAGCCTCCTTATCTCTCTTGATTGACATTTGACTGACAGTCAATCTCTCTTGATTGATAGTCTATTGACATTTAAAGTGATTATTGATAGGTATGTCCTTAGTTCCACTTTGTTACTTTTTTCTGGTTGTTCTTATAGTTCTTCTGTGTTCTTTTCTTCTTCTTTTAATGTCTTCCTTTGTTGTTTGCTGCTTTTCTGTAGTGGTATGAGTGTGTTTCTTTCCCTCTAGTATTTGTGCATTTATTATGGGCTTTTAAAAAAAAGTAATAAATTAGTTAATTTTTGGCTGCACTGGGTCTTCACTGCTGTACTTGGACTTTCTCTAGTTGTTACCCAAGAGGGCTACTCTCTAGTTTTGGTGCTCACACTTCTCATTGTGTAGCCTGGGCTCTAGACTGTGGGCTCAGTAATTGTGGTATATGGGCTTAGTTCCTCTGGGGCATGGGAAATCTTCCTGAATCAGGGATCAAACCTGTGTCTCCTGCATTGGCAGGCAGGTTCTTAACCACAGGACCACCAGGGATGTCCTGTTGTAGATTTTTGATTTGTGGTTACCATGGGGTTTAATATATGCTGACCTATAGCTTTATCTACTAATTTAAAACTGGTAGTCATTTAAGTTCAAGCACATTGTAGAAGATCTACAGTTTTTAGTTTCCATCACGTTTTTTTTTGTTTTTGACATCATATTTTAATCTTCGTGTTTACCCCTTAACTCTTTCTTGTAGTTATAGTTGATTTTATAAATTTTTATACTAGCTTATTTAAGTGGTTGACCCACAAGCTTTATTATATATGTGGCTTTACGAGTGGGATTTTTCTTTCCTATAGATTCTTACTTCTAGTTGTAGCCTTTTCTTTCCCACTTAGAGATGACCCTTTAACATTTGCTGAGGATAGCTTTAGTATTGATGAACTTTTAGTTTTTGCTTGTCTGAGAAGTTCTTTATCTCTTTCAGTTTTAAATAATAATATGCTGGGTAGAGTATCTTAGGTTGCAGGTTTTTCCCCTGTTAGTACTTTGAATATATCCTGGCATTCCCTTTTGGCCTACAATGTTTCTACAGAAAAATCAGCTGATAGCTGTATGGGGCTTCCTTTGTATGTGAGTGTATGCTCTTCTCTTATTGCCTTTAGAATTCTCTATTTTTAGCTCCTGCTGTTTTAATTATATGCCTTTTTGTGACTCTGTTTGGGTTTGTCTTGTTTGGGACCCTCTGTGCTACCTGTACCTGGATATGTTTCTTTTTTCACACTTTGGAAGTTTTCAGACATAATTTCATCAAATATATTTTTGACCCTTTTTTCTCTCTCTTCTTTCTGGGCCCCTTAAAATACCAATGTTAACATTCTTGGTGTTGTACCACAAGTTCCTTAAACTGTTCTCATTTTCTTAACTTGTCCTTTTCTTCTTGATCTGATTGGGCTATTTCTGTTATTCTGTCTTCCAGATCACTTGTGTGTGTGTGTGTGTTTTCATTTCAGTTATTGTACTCTTTCTCTAATTATATTAGTGTTTTAATTACTAACTCTTTGGCTTCTTTCTTTGGTGAATTATTTATTTCTGTTTCATTAGTTTTTTTCATTGCTCCCTATATTTAAAAAAATGTGTATTTGTTTACTTTTAAAAACATTTTTAGTTGCACTGGGTCTTTGTTGCTGCACACGGGCTTTCTCTAATTGTGGAGAGAGGGGATACTCTCTGGTTGCAGTGGACAGGCTTCTCTATGTGCTGTCTTCTCTTGTTGTGGGGCACAGGCTCTAGGCACACAGGCTTCAGTAGGAGTGGCCTTTAGGCTCAGTAGTTGTCTTGCCCAGGCTCAGATGCCCACAGCATGTGGAATCTTCCAGGACCAGGGGTTGCACTTGTGTCTCCTACGCTAACAGGCAGATTCTTATCCACTGTATCACCATGGAAGTCCCCGTTTCATTAGTTGTTTTTTTTTTTTAAAGTAGCTTCTCTTGTTCTTTCCTTTGAAACAAATTCCTTGTCTTCTCATTTTCCGTATCTTTCTTTATCTCTATGAAATTAGGTGAACCAGTTAACTATGTTGATCTTGAGGCAGTGTCCTTTTGTGGGAGTAACCTTATATGGTCTGTGTGTTCCCAGTGGCTTTGGTGAGAGAGCTGGATCTGACATAAGCATGAATCATGTTTTCCCCAGGGTTTGCTGGCAGCTGTCACCGTGGTCGGAGGCAGGGCTAGAGACGGAAGGGCTAGAGCCAGAGCCCTCATGAATCAGGGTTTCTCCTCTGCTCCATGGCTACCACCTCCTTACTGTGTGTGTGGCCTCATCTCTTGATTAGAGCAGAAGCTTTCAGGATCGGGTGTGTGAGCTGGCTCTATTTCCTCTAAGCGTGTGCGTCCCACTCTCAGTGCCCTTGCCCTAGAGGTGAGGAGATATTGCAGGCAGCTGGTGTAGGTAGGGGCAGGGGCTGTGGTACTCCTGGCCCCGGTCAGAGTTCTGCACAGCTTCATATATACTGCCTCCACGAGTGCCAGCAGTGGCCATCCCTGCCCCGTCCAGATGGCATTCTGGGTCTCTGCTGGCTCTGTGCTTCACAGCTGTACACTGTCCTCAGCTGCTGCAGCCCCCCTCCACTGTGGAGATTTGCCAGAGGGCAAGGATGGCTAGAACGGGTGCTCCTCTCAGGCTGGGGCTTACACTGGGGTTTGTTGGACACTGGCCAGAATCCTGAGCCATTTCAGCCTGCTTCGTCCACCTAGTTTTGGGAGTAAAGAAGTGTATGCATGTGTGCTCTTTACAGACAGAATCTAGGTTTCTTACAGTCCTCCTGTCTGTCCCACTGGTTTTCAAACCAGCTAAGGGGACTCATCTTTCTGGTGTCAGAGCCTAGGTTTGGGTTGCCCACTATGTGGCTCTACCTGCTTACCCCCAAGGAGGATCTTTGAACTTGTGAGATCCCACTCCTCACAGGTGTCCTCTACCAGGGGTGCTGGTCCCAACTTGATTGTTTCTCTTCCCTCCCTACCTAACTCCACATAGATCTTTCTTTTTTTTTTTTTTTATTTTATTATTATTTATTTATTTATTTATTTTTTTCATCTCAGGTGTACATGAGTTCCCAATCTTGAACCTCCCCCCCACCCCACATAGATCTTTCTTACAGCCTTGATTGTTCAGGTGTCTTTCTGCCAGTCTCCAGTTTGTTTTCAGTGAGAACTGCTCCATGTGTAGAGGTATTTTTGATGTGTCTGTCACGGGAGGTGAACCCCACATCCTCCTATTCTGCCATTTTATCTCCCCCTGATTAGAATTCTTAATCCTTAGAATCTTTATGTCTTCTTGGAAACTAAGAAGTTAGTAATTGTGGACTGTCTGTTACGCTAGCACTCTATCGATTGCCAAATTTATAGATACACTTAATAATTTCTAGAAGTATATTCTTTCTTATGGTAAATTTTTTAATGTCTCAAAAACATGTTTGCTAATAAACTCAAATATCTTCCAGTTCAGTTCAGTTCAGTCGCTCAGTCATGTCTGACTCTTTGCGACCTCCTGAATCACAGCACGCCAGGCCTACCTGTCCATCACCAACTCCCCGAGTTCACTCAGACTCGTGTCCATCGAGTCAGTGATGCCATCCAGCCATCTCATCCTCGGTCATCCCCTTCTCCTCCTGCCCCCAATCCCTCCCAGCATCAGAGTCTTTTCCAATGAGTCAATTCTTCGCATGAGGTGGCCAAAGTACTGGAGTTTCAGCTTTAGCATCATTCCCTCCAAAGAAATCCCAGGGCTGATCTCCTTCAGAATGGACTGTTTGGATCTCCTTACAGTCCAAGGGACTCTCAAGAGTCTTCTCCAACACCACAGTTCAAAAGCATCAATTCTTTGGCGCTTAGCTTTCTTCACAGTCCAGCTCTCACATCCATACATGACTACTGGAAAAACCATAGCCTTGACTAGACAGACCTTTGTTTTTTAGCTCCTCTATAAAATGAAGCCAAAATGAATAAACCTATGTTCAGTAATTAATATTTCAGTGTTTTATCTTAGTTGAAAATAATCTAGCTATTCAGTGAATAGCCATCATTTAATTTATATCAATATAACTTTAAGATTTCAAGTTTTTAAAATGATTTAGAAACCATTCTTATGTAGGCTTATCATAAAGCATAATTATTGTTGAAAAGTTCATTTATAAATTTTCCCTTACTTATATCTTTTTAACTTACTTGTTCTTGACAGTGATGTTTAGATTACTCATACAAGCCTTATGAGACATTAAACGCTAACTATCAGCTTAAGTTATCTTTCTTGCTGGCAAATTATGCAACAGAGATAATGTGAGCTTATTTAGCTTTCAGTAAACTTATGTAGAATAAAAGTTATATGTCTGCATTATATTTGAACACAGAGAACTCTAAAAATAGTCCTGTCTTAATTGAACCAATGCTTAAACTAGCTTTTATTTTCTAAAGATTATACTAGATCATGTGAACTTGAAAAGCATTCTTGTTTCCATATTCCTGAGAGTATACTTAATTTAAGTCAATTAAATAGAGCTCTTTGCAAATTAAGTTTGGCAGTGCCTCCTAGAGTAGAAACAATATCACATATCTATAATATGTATACAGACATACATAAGCATACAGATTCCAACAGAAATCTTACAGCTTTTGATGCCAAAAGCTCAACTTCTCTGTACACTAGTGCTGAATCAAATCTCAGAGGCAGAGTTTTGGGTGGGTAGAAAATGGTATGCGAGAAAGGGGATGTGAGACCAGGCAAAGGGGGACACAACAGGCTAATGCCCTCAAAACTATGTCCCAACTTAGGGAAGACAGTGAGAAGTTGTATATTAATGAAAGTGAAAGTGAAAGTCACTCAGCTGTGTCTGACTCTTTGTGACCCCATGGACTATACCGTCCAAGGCTGGAATACTGAGGTGGGTAGCCTTTCCCTTTTCCAGGGGATCTTCCCAACCCAGGGGTCAAACCCAGATCTCCCACATTGCAGGCAGATTCTTTACCAGCTGAGCCACAAGGGAAGCCCAAGAATACTGGAGTGGGTAGCCTATCCCTTCTCTAGTGGATTTTCCCAACCCAGGAATTAAACTGGGGTCTCCTGCATGTCTGATGGATTCTTTACCAACTGAGCTATGAAAGCTATAGTATTTATATTAATAGTAGTTGTTTAAAGAGGGTGTGATCAGCTCCTGGTCATTCTTCTGATGGGCTGGTGATGAGGTAAGTAGCAGTCAGTATCATCAGGGTTCAGGTCTAACTGATCTGGTGTCTACATGTTTTTTGGGCAGCATGCCATCATTAATCATTAGCTTCTCCTACCTGGAGGGGCTTTCAGTTTCTGTAAAGTAGCTCAAAGATATTGTATGTATACACTGATGGGGAAAGAGGACCTTGCCCAAGGCTGTTCTTGATTGTTTCTCCCTGGTTTCATATTCCATCCCTTCCCTAGTTAACAACTGCTTGAATGTGCCCATTGGAAATCAGGGAACCTCATGAAGGCTGAGTGAAGGCTGTTTCCTATAGTGGGGGGTAACAGAAAGCCTTTGTGCCCAGGAGGCCCAAGGGGCCCTGCATAGTATCACTTTCATTTTAAAATTTTAGCCATGAGGCAGCTATGATAATGCAAAATTTTTATAAACTTTAGTTTATAAAAGGACAGATCCCAAATGTGTATCTGGCAGATGGAATAATTCAGATTACTTGTTCAAGAGGCTTAGACTTTTTGCTAATATTTGTAGTGAAGATTTTTTTAAGATTTTTCATTTACTTACTTATAAATAGCCTTTTTTCCCCCTCTGATAAGGATGACCCCCCGAAGTTTGCATTTTAAAGCGATGACCCTCAGTTCTTAGAGAAGACAGAGTAGAATATTTTTATCTCAAAGGAACAGAGAAACAAAACAAGTTCCTCCTAGAAGGATTTTGGTTTCCTAAAGGCAGAGGTTTTTCAATACCTACAGGCCTTTTGAGATGAGTAGGGGAGGTTTGGGGATTGGTAAAAAGAACAGGTGATCTTTTTTGTTCTTGCAAAGTCTCAATTTGTAGGACAAGTTGTGCAAGTTGTCCTCAATTTGTTGGAGAGTTATTTTAAATTCCTCAAAGATTTGGTTGAAAACTGAGTGATATCAAGGTGGTAACGTACCCATATAAGTGCATTATATTCAGTTTACTTTTTTATGTCTCAGAGAAGGTCTTCATGAACTCATTATTGACCAGAGACATGTTAACACACCTTTTGTTACCCGAACCTCATTCGCCGGAAACATTTCAATATTCACGTATGTAGCAAATCGTTAGCCACAGGAATTAGTTTCTGCAAAAATCCTTGGCAAGCAACATGCTAAGAGAGAAGTGGAAAGATACCTGTGTTCTAGATTTAGAGGTGTTTATCTTTGGAGTATTTCAGTAAGTCCTCCCGTAAAGGGTTCAGAATGTTTTTCTTTCTTTCTGGGCAAGTAGTTTCATTTTAGCTTAGGGGCATGGCCTAAACAGAAAGTTCCCCTTAGGTTCTGAGTATCAGCCTTTAATTTGGCCAACTTCTAACCATAAAGCTACTTTAAAAAATGATTTCAAATAACTTGTCAGATTTCAGTCAGGACAACTAGTAAATACTCCTGACAGTACTGAACAACTCCTCGAATGTAAGAGGTGTCCCCAAAGAGGGTGCAAGATACTGTTTTCCCAATATCCAAAGATAACCAAGAGAAAGAGACTTAGACAACTGCCCTGAGAGCTGGCAGCAGTTGGTTGGATCCTAGCTCTAATCCATGCTTCTGTCCAGTCATATCTATTCAGTGAAGTGTGAGCCACAATTCTGTGTGGCCATATTTTTTGTGTCCCCATCAGACAGTTGCTAAGCCAGGTTCTCAGGACACAAAACAAGGGACAGGACGGGTGCTCATGACACAAAGCAAATAGGAAGGCTCAAGCTGTTCCTGGGAGAGAAAGAGTAGACGGTGAACAAATTGTTTAGTTGCTTAGTCATGTCTGACGCTTTGCGACCCCAAGAACTGTGGCGTGTGCCTGACTCCTCTGTCTTCCACGCTCTCCTGGAGTTTGCTCAGATTTATGTCCATTGAGTCTGTGATGCTGTCTAACCATTTCATCTTTTGCTTCCCTCTTCTCCTTTTGCCTTCAGTTTTCCCCAGTATCAGGGTCTTTACCAGTTGGCTTTGTAAATGAGTCAGCTCTTCACATCAGGTGGCCAAAGTATTGGATCTTCAGCTTTAGCAACTGTTCTTCCAGTGAATAGTGAGGGTTGATTTCCTTTAGGAAATTAAATTCACGACCTAGAATCCAAAGATCTAATTCTTTTTTTTAAGATTAAAAAAAAATCTTTATTGAATTTGTTACAGTAATGCTTCTCTTTTATGTTTTGGCTTTTTGGCTGTAAGACATGTGGGGTCTTAGCTCCCTGACCAGGGATCAAACCTGCAACCCCCTGTGTTGGAAGGCAAGGTCCTAACCACTGAACCACAAGGGAAGTCCCTAAAGATCTAATTCTTACACATGTTTTTTGCCTTCAATCTGAATTTGGAAAGCAAGGAACAGTGTGGAAATTCATGTTTCTTTTGACCAGGTACCACGGATAGAAATCTGGGAGAGCTAACTTTGGGAAGAATTCTCATCCTTTGCTGGCTTCTGCCAGTTTTCCTAGGATCCCGTCTGCAGGCTCTGGAGTGAGTGGGGTGTTCCGGTAGGTCTCATCCTGGCTGTCAGAAACTGTGGAGGAGGAAAATTAATTTCACCTCTATCTTTTTATGCTTATTGCTTATCTGAGACACCTTTTATCTAGGGTACCTGAAAAATAAACTTATGTAGATTAAAAGTTTTCCATGGTTGCCACTGTAATTCAAGATTATCCTAGGTAGGGTTAACCTGATCAGCCTTAAAACAAAATATTATTCACCTGAGGCTTCACACAGGGCTCAATCGAGTTTAAGTTGAACCCAATCTGACCCCATACCTAGTCCAGTTTTAAAATCAGACCTAGTTTAACTCTTGTCAGTTTCCAAACCCTGTCTGGAAGAGGAAATGCTCAAAAAAGTCTAAAAGTTCATCACATAGAAGCCAGGGAGCTAGGATGCTAATTTTTGGTATGTTACCCTCCATTTCCAGAGGCAGCAGGAAAGTAATGAGCCCCAGGGTCTCAATGTGTACCTTTGCCTTTCCCTAGCTGCTCCTTGTGCTTAGAGGCCATCAGGAGTCTCCTTTGGTTCCCTCTTCAGACAGTGCTGCTGCTGCTAAGTCACTTCAGTTGTATCCAACTCTGTGCGACCCCATAGACAGCAGCCCACCAGGCTCCCCCGTTCCTGGGGTTCTCCAGGCAAGAACACTGGAGTGGGTTGCCATTTCCTTCTCCAGTGCATGAAAGTGAAAAGTGAAAGTGAAGTCACTCAGTCGTGTCCAGCTCTTAGAGACCTCATGGACTGCAGCCTACCAGGCTCCTCCGTCCATGGGATTTTCCAGGCAAGAGTACTGCAGCGGGGTGCCATTGCCTTCTCCGCTGACACTAGAACTGTTGAAAGATAAAGGAGGCATATTTCAAACTTTAAGATTTTATTTGAGCAAAAATTGTGAGTTGAGCAACATCCAATCTAGCAGATAGGAATTCTGAGGAGCTGAACCGAATGAAATTTTCAGACAGAAGGGAGTGAGAACAGGGGAAGTTATACTAGGCAAAAAAAATTAGGATGGTTATTGCAAGGTTACTTTTCTTTAGCGATGGCAGGGTCTACCCAGCATATTACCTAACTAGTGCTAATCAAGTGATTCCTGATTGACTGGTTTAAGAGTTCATTTCTGGGAGAGCTGAAGATGTAGTTAAGTTTATATAGATTTAAAACAAAAAATAATTATGTCAAAGTATAGTTATCAATATTTGAAAAAATCTAATTTGTTTTGTGGGGCTTCCCAGGTGGTGAAGTGGTAAAGAATCTGCCTACCAATGCAGGAGATGGGGGTTCAACCCCTGGGTCACAAAGATCCCCTGGAGAAGGAAGTGACAACCCACTCTGGTGTACTTGCTGGGGAAATCCCATGGACTGAGGAGCCTGGCAGGTTTGGACATGACTTAGCCACTAAAGCAACAACAATTTATTCTATAGTATTTTTTTAAGTTGATCTTTCGTTGTTGTTCAGTTGCTCAGCAGCCAGGTCTAATATTTTATAATAGTTTTAAGTGATGTTAAGTATGAGTGATATTTCCAGATTCTGTAATGCCTGTATTGCGATACAAAAATTCATGATTTCAGTTGACTGTTAAGCCACAGGAAGTGTTAATGCTACTGTGGTTTGTTGTCACTATTCATAGCTGAAGAGATTACTGAACCTCTTGTAGGAGCTAGTGAACATAAGGGTGTAACTTTTTTGCCGTTCAAGTTCACAGACTTCCTAATTTCTGCCCAGAGGTCCATCTGAGGGTCCATCGACCCCACGTTGTGAACCCAGGCAGAGGATGACAGAGCTTGCGTGATGGATGCCTGGCTCCCTGCATAATTGTAAGGAGTAGAACCTAGTGCCTTTTCCCCCGTCAACCTGCTCCCCTACTGCGCTTTATTATTTTTACGGTTTTCGCATCAGCGCTCTATTGAGAACAGAGACAATTAGAAGGGGCCATATTGGGCAGCTTTGATTTGTTCCCATTGTTAATTTTAGTATTTCACTGTGCTGATTGGATGTATGATGTTTAATATTTGCTGTTTTTTAAATGTATTCTATTAGATTAAGGAAGCTCTCTTCTAAAAATCGGTTTGCCGTGTTTTTTTTTTTTTGTCATTAATAGAAGTTGAGTAATTGTCAAAGGCTTTTTATGATTTATTGCGGTTATATAATTTTTCTCCTTCCTCTTTAAGTATTTTTAAAGCTAAACCACACTACCTTGCTGGGTCATAATATATATTGCATTTTTATGTGTAACTCTGTTATACTGCCGTTGAAAATACAAATGCACAGAATCATTTTCTAAGGCAACATGACAGTAGTTTTTGTTTCTGTTTGAAATTATGTATACCTGTGTCCTGCTACTGCTAAGTCACTTCAGTCGTGTCCGACTCTGTGTGACCCCATAGACAGTAGCCCATGAGCTTCCCCTGTCCCTGGGATTCTCCAGGCAGGAACACTGGAGTGGGTTGCCATTTCCTTCTCCAGTGCATGAAAGTGAAAAGTGAAAGTGAAGTCGCTTAGTCGTATCTGACTCTTAGCGATCCCATGGACTGCGGCCTACCAGGTTCCTCCGTCCATGGGATTTTCCAGGCAAGAGTGATGGAGTGGGGTGCCATTGCCTTCTCCAATACCTGTGTCCTAAGTTCAATCAATTCAGTTTGGGCATATTGCAGAGGACTTCTTAGGTCTACAAAGAATCACGCACAGAAGTTTTTTCAGTTGCTTGTATATCTGTATATGTAGTTTTACAAAATTAGATGGGGTCTTTTAAAGTCAGTGCCAAGTGAAGAAAATAGAAATATTACAAATATTTATTATAAAACTATTTATATAAATGACAAACATACACACAAAATGCTTCGTAAGGATACACGCATATTCAAAGACAATAAAAAAAAAAACTTCCTGCTTTTCTGACTTGGTTTATGATGTATCCAGCTTCCCATCTGGGATGGCTTGTCCTGCACCCATCCAAACTCTATAGTCACATGGTCCCAACTTAAGACCCATCTCCACAAAAACCTTTCCAGAATAACCTGAGACCACATTGATCTCACCCATATTCTGAATTTCTGTGGCATAATCATATGTTTTCCACCCAGACAATGTCACACATAGATGGCAGTATAATTCCACAGGCTTTGCTAACTGGGTGTTTTCCCAGAAATTCTTTGAGTTTCCTGTTTCTCTCCTCATTCATGACCAGACACCCTTGAGAACGGAAATCTCTTAGTTCTAAGACAGCTAAGGTCCTTGTGGTCATAGTGTAAAAATACTCCCAGTGGTTCTACTGCATGAATAGACTTTCCTCTGAAAACCTGGGGTGTTTATTTTTTCCTTTGGCCGCGCCACGGCGTGTAGGAGCTTAGTTCCCCAACCAGGGATTGAACCTCTGCCCCTGCAGTGGAAGCATGGGGTCTTAACCACTGGACTGCCAGGGAAGTTCTGAAAACCTGAGTCTTAACCCCAAATGAGAGGACACACTGTCTGTGGACACCATGCTGAAAGCTGATGGATGGTTGAGATATCTCTACCAGTTTGAGAAGGACCGAATAAAAGGGGAAGGATTATGTGCTCTGTAGGTTAGTGAAGGGGGGAATGTGGTTCACTTTTCTGCTGAGTAGGCCCTTCCTACCTTAGCACCTTCAGTTTTGTCATGAGACTATTACTTCAATTACTTCAACTCTCTTTCTATGCCTGGGTGCCTAAACCATGAGCCAATTTCTAAGATTTGGTTTCAAAGATCACAAGTGGCATTTATTTGGCAAACAGCCTACATGTAAATCCTCTCAAACTACCTGTGGTGAAGGACAAATTATTTATTTCCAAACTGTCATCTACCATGACTTAAAAAAAAAGATTTGTTTATAATTAATTAGTTAGGCTGTGTTGGGTCTTAGTTGCGGCAGGCAGCGTCTTCATTGCATCCTGCGGGATCTTGCCATTGGGCCACATGGACTCTTTACTTGTGGCTTGTGGGCTCCAGAGTGTGTGGATTCAGCGGCTGTGGGATGTGGGCTCTTGCTGTGGTCCACAGGCTTAGTTGCTTTGTGGCATGTGGGATCTTAGTTCTCCAACCAGGGATCAAACTCACATTCCTCACATTGCAAGGCAGACTCTTAACCACTGGACCACCAGAGAAACCCCTTCCATGACTTTTAAAAACACAATAAAAACCTGCATGGATGTTATGGCAATGTGAAGTGGTCTGGAAAGTTTCAGAGGCTGACTCCTAATTTCTGTCTGTATCTTGAGGAGTGGTAGGAAGTAGGCCATGCTCTGGCACACAGTCTGTATATGTATGTCGGTAGAACATCCTTGGAGAAGCACTGCTGTAGAGAAAAGGCTGTGTAAGAAAAGAGGTAGTAGAAACACATTTCAGGAAAGGGACGACAGTAGAAAAATGGGAAGTATGAACGAGTGCGGCCGTGAGAAGCCAGGGCAGCGCTTACCTGGGTGCTCTGATAACCTTATATTCCTTTGCCAGTCACAGCCCTTTGGTACCGAGAGAACACAGCAATATTTTTGTATCGATGAATTTTATAATGATAATCAAAAGTTAAATTATTACACTGTACTATGTGCTGAATCAAGTCACTCATTTATTCAACATTTACTAAGTACCTGTGATGTTTTAGGTGCTAGTGATTCAAGCGTGAATAATAAAACACTATTCTTTTTTCTTACATTTTTATTTAAAACTTTTTATTTTATATTGGAGTGACGATGTTGTGATAGTTTCAGGTGGACAGCAAAGGGACTCAGCCATACATATACATGTATTCATTCTCCCCCAAACTCCTTTCCCATCTAGGCTGCCACATAACATTGAGCAGAGTTCCCTGTGCTGTGCAGTAGGATTTTGTTGGTTATCTATTTTAAGTATAGCAGTGTGTACATGTCCATCCAAGCTCCCTAATTGTCAAATCCCCCCATCTTTTCACCCTGGCAACCGTAAGTGTGCAAAACACTATTGTTGCTCTTAAGAATCTCGTAGTCTAGTGATGACCCCCAAGGTTGTCATCTTTACAGTATTCACAAGCTTGTCTTGGGACATCCCATCTTACCCAGAGCCTCACCTGCCTCCAGGCCGTGTATTCTTGTGTCTAGACATTTCCCGAGGACAGTGTACCCTTCTGGTGACTCATCTTTCAGACGCCAGATCCAGAAAGGCAAACATTCTAGTCTTGGTTCTTGATCCAGGATTATGGTCTGAGTAGAAGACACTGTTAGAGGACAGCAAAATTAATGAGTCATTATGTTCTCTCAAGATTTTGTGTTATGTTGAAATAGATATTTCAGCATTGCTCTTGTTTACTAGTTTTCCACTCCTTGGCTTTCTGCCTTTCTGTGTCATGATGTTTCTGTTGTATCTTTTGAACATCTTAGAAAAGAATTTTATTTTTTTAATTATAATTTAAACACCACTGACATTTAGCATGAGAAATTTGGTCCGTTTAAAGTTATGATTTTGTTTTATTTGAATTTATTTCCACCAATAAAAATAAAAAATATTTACCTGACTCTTTTTTCCTTTTCTTTTCTGCCCTACTGGAATGATTGAAAAAGTAGAGCAGTTTTATATTCACAAAACTGAGCAGAAAGTACAGAGATTTTCCACATGCCTCATAGCCGCTCGTGTGCATAGCCCCCTTTACTGTCAACATCATGCATCAGAGTGGTGCCTTGTAACAAATGATAAGCCTGCATTGCCACATCATTATCACCCAAAGTCCATAGTTTACATTCGTTTTCATCAGGATATAGTGTATTCACTGGGTTTTGACAAATATATAATGGCATATATCCATCATCATGATATCACACAAAATAGCTTCACTGCCCTAAAAATCCTTTGGGTTCGAAATATCCACTACCCACTTCTCCTTAACTCTTGATAACCACTAATATATATATATATATATATATATTTTTGTTTTTTTAACTGTCTCCCTAGTTGAGCCCTTTTGAGAATGTCGCATAGTTGAAATCATAGTCTTTTCAGATTGGCTTCTTTCACTTAGTCATTTGCATTTAAGTTTCCTCCATGTCTTGTCATAACTCATTTCTTTTTAACTCTGAATAATATGCTATTGTCTGAATGCACCACAGTTTATTTATCCATTCACCTACTGGTGGACATCTTGGTTGCTTTCAGATTTGAGCAATTATGAATAAAACTGCTATAAACATCCATGTGCAGATTTTTGTGTGGACATATGTTGTCAGATAATTTGGGTAAATAGCAAGGAGTATAATTGCTGGATCCTATGGTAAGAGTATGTTTAGTTTTTCAGCAAACTACTGAACTTTTCCATAGTGGCTATACAACTTTGTATTTCTACCAGCAATGAATAAGATGTTCCTGTTATTCCACATTTTCCTTAGCATTTGATGTTGTCAATGTCTTGCATTTTGGCCATTCTAATATGTATATTGCAGTGTCATTATTTTTTAAATTTTCAATTTCCTGATAACATGCCATGTTGAGCATCTTTTCATATGTTAGTGAGGTGTATGTTCAGGTTTTTTGATCCATTTTTATTTTATTTATTTATTTTTATTTTTTTTTAATTTAACACTTTTATTGAGTACATTCTATGTTTTGTGTACAATGCTATGCTAGGGGTATACATCAGTAAAGAAAAATGAGCTAAAATCTGGTGAGAAAAAGTCAATGAAAAGTTAACAAATTTTTTTTTTTTTTTTCCTTCCTGGTTCAGTTTTGGAAAGTTGTACTTGTCTAAGAATTTGTCCATTTCTTCCACGTTGTCCAATTTATTNTTTCCGACCCAGGAATCGAACTGGGGTCTCCTGCATTGAGGGCGGATTCTTTACCAGCTGAGCAATGAGAGAAGCCCGGAGAGTTTAAAGGCTGGCTTAAAACTTAACATTCAAAAAACTAAGATCATGGCATCCAATCCTACCACTTCATGGGAAACAGATGGGGAAAAAGTAGAAACAGTGACAGATGTTATTTTCTTGGGTTCCAAAATCACTGCAGACAGTGACTACAGCCATAAAATTAAAAGATGCTTGCGCCTTGCAAGGAAACCTATGACAAACCTGAACAGCATACTAAAAAGCAGAGACAACACTTTGCCAACAGAGATCTGTACACTCAAAGCTCTGGTTTTTCCAGTAGTCATGTATGGATGTGAGAATCGGACCATAAAGAACCGATGCACTGAAGAATTGATGCTTCTGAACTGTGGTGTGGAGAAGACGCTTCAGAGTTCCTTGCACTGCAAGAAGATCAACCAGTCAATCCTTAAGGAAATCAACCCTGAATATTCACTGGAAGGACTGATGCTGAGGCTGAAGCTCCAATATTTTGACCACTTGATGTGAAGAGCCAACTCCTTGGAAAAGATCCAACTCATTAGAAAAGATCCTGATGCTGGAAATGATTGAGGGCAGGAGAAGAAGGGGGCAGCAGAGGATGAAATGGGTTAGATAGCATCACTGACCCAATGGACGTTTTGAGCAAAGTCCCAGAGACAATGAAGGACAGGAAAGCCTTGGGTGTTGCAGTTCACTGGGTTACACAGAGCCAGACATGACTCAGTGACTGAAGAACAACAGGCTTACAGGAAGTTATCAGAAAAGTACAATTTTCACAGTTTTCCCAAACAGTTGTGAAAAACAACTCTTTAAACGTTCAATTTATATTGTAAACTTTTTTGTGGCAGAAAAGCCTGATCATCATATTAACAGCCTTTTAATTATGAAAACACATTCATTATCCCCACTGAATTGTACCCTAAACAGTACAGATGACAGTTCAACTTTAAAGAGCAGAAGGAATCACACTGCTCTCTACCCCACTGGACACGCCTCAAAGAGTGACGTAATAGATTTATTTTTACTAGCCTGTCTTTAAAATGGCAGTGTTTACAAACAAAATATTATAAACAAAATCTCTATCAATCCTTCTGATAAAAGATTCTCAGTATCAACTTAAAATGGAGGATATGCAGCTTTTAGAAGTTATTTCAAGGAGGTACCAAACAACAAAAGCTGCAGACCACAGACCTGGGGAAGAGCTGGAGAAGGAAGACTGTATCTGAACGCCCTCTGGTGGAGCTAGCCAAAATAGGGGGAAATACTAAGTCAACTTCCCTTGGGGCTCAGCTGGTGAAGAATCCAACAATGCGGGAGACCTGGGTTCAAGCCCTGGTTGGGAAGAGCCCCTGGAGAAGGGAATGGCTATCCACTCCAGTATTCTTGCCTAGAGAATTCCATGGACTTTACAGTCCATGGAATCGCAAAGAGTCAGATACAACTAAGCAACTTTCACTTCACTAAGCTGTCAGGAAAGTTATGACACATCTAGACAGCATATTGAAAAGCAGAGNCCTGGAGAAGGGAATGGCTATCCACTCCAGTATTCTTGCCTAGAGAATTCCATGGACTTTACAGTCCATGGAATCGCAAAGAGTCAGATACAACTAAGCAACTTTCACTTCACTAAGCTGTCAGG
This sequence comes from Neotragus moschatus, assembly GCA_006410615.1. NCBI lineage: Eukaryota > Metazoa > Chordata > Mammalia > Artiodactyla > Bovidae > Neotragus > Neotragus moschatus. The sequence continues at coordinate 4,009,367 of SJYA01002278.1, read as the reverse complement.
AAAGTTATGACACATCTAGACAGCATATTGAAAAGCAGAGACATTACTTTGCCAACAAAGGTCCGTCTAGTCAAGGCTATGGTTTTTCCAGTAGTCACGTATGGATGTGAAAGTTGGGACTATAAAGAAAGCTGAGTGCCGAAGAATTGATGCTTCTGAACTGTGGTATTGGAGAAGACTCTTAAAGAGTCCCCTGGACTGTAAGACGATCCAACCAGTCCATCCTAAAGGAGATCAGTCCGAGTGCTCATTGGAAGGACTGATGCCGAAACTGAAACTCCAATACTTTGGCCACCTGATGTGGAGAGCTGACTCATTTGAAAAGACCCTGATGCTGGGAAAGAAGGTAAAGATTGAGGGCAGGAGGAGAATATGATGACAGAGGATAAGATGGTTGGATGGCATCACCAACGTGATGGACATGAACTCCGGGAGTTGGTGATGGACAGGGAGGCCTGGCATGCTGCAATTCATGGGGTTACAAAGGGTCGGACATGACTGAGCGACTGAACTAAGTTAGCACTTCTCCTAAGATAAACCAAAGACTGTCAAAATTAGAGAAACTGAGTTATTACCCCTGAATGAGACAAAGCAGCAAATACACATTTATCCAGCTATAGTTCACCCAACTAAGCTATACTGTCTGTGGACCCCAAGTGGAACCTGACCCTTCTGGAGAAGCATCTGCTCTGACAGAGGACTCTGATGACACTCATCTCTCAAGGGAAGCAGTAAGTGGTGTGGCTCAAAGTGTCAGGACAGAAATGAAGACCCATAAACACACCTGCAAACTCCCACTCTCTCTTGGCATGAGGCTGAACCGAGACCACATTAACTCAGAGTTTACTAAGGGCTGACCAATCCCACGATGTAGAAAAAATTTCTTAAAGGTCATCTTGAGAGCACACTGCAACTACTTGGGTCTTGGGCTAGGATAAGAACAGTCTGGGTGTCTAAAAGCTCCCATGAAGAAGCTGCTGGGGGACTAACAAGGTGGGGGTGAGGAGGTAAGAAGAACACTATTGTTTGTGATCTCTAAATCATTTCCATTTTGATGAAACATAAAAACAAACCTCAACCCAGTATAAGTAATAAGGGGCAACCTTTTGAGATTCCTGGTCCTCTAGAATGTACCTACCACTAGGGTTCTCAAGTGTCCCAGGATAAAGAGGCTGTACTTGGCTCGTGTGATGGTGACATTCAATCTCTGCAAACTTGCCAGAAATCTAAGCAATAGAAAAAAAAAATGTTACTTCTTTGTGCATAATGACTCGGCAGTGTTATCAGTGTACGTGAGACACAGGCGATATTTCAGACAGCTTTTCTTGGCTCCTTCTGCTTTAAAATCACAATGTTTTTGCACCCCTTCTCCCAACATAGGGGACCTGGCATAGGGCAATTCTCATCAAAAACAATAAACAAATGATGTCTGGAGCTATCCTTCAAAGTGATGCACCTATTTCCTATCGTGACTTAGATATTAGAGATTTTAATGCTGTTATTTTTAAGTCTTAAAATATCCTAAAAATATGACAGTAGATCAATTACGACACATACTATGGAGACAAACATGCCCCTGCGAAATATACTGCATTCAATCATCTACTTCACTCTTCTCAAGTGAAAATACAGATTCACTCTGTGACATGGACACAAGGAACCAAGAAAAGCAGACCCAACAGTGGATCAACTACACAGCTTAAAAAACAACTTCATGACATTACGTAACTTTTTATATAATTGAGCAAATGATGGTACTCTCAACAGTGATTAAAAACAGATCTACTTCTGTACTACAACCAAAGCAAAAAATCACGGATGACAGTTACCCACCCAATTGAGCCTTGCGTGGCATTTGCTCTGACGCATGTAACAATAACACAGTCCTTCTGACGACCCTGGAAGGCATCCACGGTATCTACTTCTGCTGCCCTATTAATGAAAGAGAAAGATATTTACTGAAAAACAGTTATTAAAGCATGTCTATTCCCAGTAGAGAAGCCCTGTGCCCATCAGCCATCAGTCTCTAATTTCCTCCCCGCCAGGCCCTGGCACCCACGAATCTATGCTCTCTCTTTATGGACTTTCCCACACGGGACATAGCTAGCATATGAATGAAGTTGTAGAACACGCGGCCTTTTGCGTCAGGTTCCTTTCACTCAGCACGATGTTTTCCAAGGTTCACGTGTCACAAAATATCCCACTACTTCATTCCTTCTAGGACTGTGTAGTTTCTTGTACAAATACACAATTTACCCATATACAATTTTTGGAAGTGTGAGTTGTTTCTGCTTTCTATCATGAATAATGTTGCTATGAACATTCATGTACAAGCTTTCCTGTGAACATTTTCCCAACACAGGTATGTATCTATGAATGAAATTGCTGGTCATGTGGTAATTCTATGTTTTATGAGGAACTGCCAAACTGTTTTCCACAATGATTTACCATCCTGTCTTCTCGCCAGCAATGTATTGTTTCAATTTCTCCACATCCTTGCCAAAATATGTTAATGCCTGTTTTTTAATGACAGTCATTGTGGTGGGTATGAAATGGTTATCTGATTGTTGTTCTGATTTGCATTTCCCTAATGATAAATAATGTGGAATACCTTTTAGTGTGCCTGTTGGATTTTTATCTTTTGAAAAATGCTATTCACATTTTTAAACAAAGTAAGACTGTCATTTTATTATAAAGTTGTATGAGTTCTTTATATTTTGAATATAACTCATCAGATAAATAATTTGCAAGTATTTTCTCCCATTCTGTGGGTTGTCTTTTCACTCTTTGATAGTGTCATCTGAAACAAAAGCTTTTCATTTTTATGAAGATCAATTTAATTTTCCTCTGGCTACTACTTGTGCTTGGATATCACACCTAAGACCGTTGCCTAATCTGAGATCATATGAATTTACACTTTTGTTTCCTTATACATTTTATAATTTTGTCTCTGAAGACTTAGAGCTCTAATTCGAGTTAATTATTATATGCCGTGTGTCTGACAGGGGTCAAAATTCACTGTTTTGCAGGAGGATACCTATACTTATTCCAGCACCATTTGTTGAAAAAACTATTCTTTCCCCCCTGAATGGTCTTGGCACCCTTCTTGAAAATCAACTGGCCACAAACATACGGATTTATTTCTGGAATCTCACTTCTATTAGTCTATATGTTTACCTTGATGACAGTACCACAATGTTGATAGTTTTGTAGTAAATTTTGATGAAGTGTGAGGCGCCCCCAACACTGTTCTGTCAAGTTGTTTTGGAGAGTATCTTACACTTCCACATGAACTTTACAATAAGCTTTTCCAAAACCGAGTTTTAATTTTGATGGAGATAACGAATCTGTAGATCAGCGTGGGGAAAGGTGCCGTCTTAGTGAGTCTTATTTTGGAGTTCTTCTATTTCTTTCAACATTTTGTACTTCTCAGTGTAAGAGCTTGTATTTCTTTGGTTATATTTATTCCTAAGTATTTTGTTCTTTATGATGCTACTGTAAATGGAATTAAAAAAATTTTTTTTCAGATTTCTTGTGGCTGGTGAATAAACTGATTTCTGCATACTGATCTTGTATACTACAACTCTGCTGAACTTGTTTATAAGGACTAGCAGTTTGCACAAATATTGCATTTCCTTTTCTCAACTGCTCTGCACAGAACTTCTAATACAATGATGCACAAAAGCAGTGAGAGCAGACATCCTATCCTTCCTGATCATAGAGGGAAAGTTACCATCAAGTATAGTTTTTGAGCTATGGGTTTTTCATAGATGCCTTTTATTAGCCTAAGGAAGTTCCCTTCTATTCCTAAATTCGTTGAGTATTTTTATCATGAAAGGTTGTTGTTGCACTCAAATAAATGAAATCTATTCAGATGATCACAACCATGTGGGATTTCCCTTTAATTATGGTAGAGAAGACTGATTATCATATAGTGAACCAACCTTGCATTCCTGAGATAAATTCCACTTGATCCTGGTCTATAATCCTTTTAATATTCTACTGAGTTCAGCTACCATTATTTTGTTGAGAATTTTTACATCCACATTCATAAAGGATATATTGGTCTGAAGTTCTCTTTTCTGGTGATGTCGCCATGGCTCTGGTATCAAGGTAACAGTGGCCCCACAAAATAAGTAGTCTTCCCTTCTACTTTTTGGAAGCATTTGCAAAAAGACTGGTGTTAATTCTTAATGTTTGATAGAACTCACTAGTGAAGCCTAGTCCTGGGTTTGTTCTCTGTTGGTAAGTGTTTGATTACTAACTCAATCTATTTACGATTAATAGATCTATCCAATGTTTCTGGTTTCCTCCTTGCGTCAATTTTGGTAGTTTGTGTGTTTCGAAGTGCAGAAACTGTGGAGTTACTGGATTTCCAATATTTAATTTTTAATTTTACTGTTGAGGTAAAAGGAGACAAAGATGTGATCTTCACCCTATACATGAAGGCACTAAAAGGTTTAAATACTTTTTTCTAAGTGAAAATGTGACTATGGGTATCTCAGTACAATTAGAATTTAGATTAACAAGTCATCCTACTAAATGGAAAGGCCTGGAGAGTTTCTCAGTCAATTCCACTGTCAAGTATAATGGTGAAGACCTTCAAAACGGCAGCAGGCACTCCGTCTACAGGTGCTACAAGCGTAACCACGCTCCCTTCTCAGCACAAGACTGTGGAGCCAGCGTCCTGGTCTCCTTGCTCTACGTTACCAGGGTCTATGACCATGCCCCAGGGGTTAAGGTTCATTTTCTTCTTTCCTTCCGCCCCCTCTTTCTTTTTAATTCAACAGAGAAACTGGAAAGAGCCATAAAAATAGAGATGCCTCACCCTTTTCTATCAAACTCTTTGTCCAAATCCTTCTGAATCATCGTCTTCTGAGCCTTGTAATGGGTTATTATGCCAATGTTTCGGAAATTAATGTCCCTTCTTTTGTCTTTAATAAGTTTAATTAGTTCCATTACCAGTTTCATCTCTTGAACATTTACATATGAGCTAAATAAGATGGAAAAAAAAATACAAGACATCAAAACGAACAGCAGTCCAACTGTTAAGTTCCACTTTGTTTTCTATTACAGTAAATGGTAGATTGGTAGGCTTTATCTTTATTCAGTCAGCAGTGATTCAAAGAGGCTGTTATAATGACCATTAACACTGTATATAAGAATAAACAGAATAACAACTGCCCAGTGAAACATGAGCTGTATGACAGAAAAGAGCTTGGAGTCAAAGAAGTTTAGACACAAGCTTCTTCACTTGTTAAAACAGGGACAGCCACAGTGAGAACAAAGGTATTTATAATAATGAAGACATGACTAGTGAAGAGCTCCTATGACAGGTTTATTATCTTCCCAACACTGAGAAAAGTGCTTCAGATGCATCACTTTTCTCCTTTCCCACCACAGGCCACGTGGACCATGCACAAGCACTCACAGACCACCCAGTTCACACAACCCAACGTGCTCAAAGTACTGTCCACCCTCTGCCTCACACCCTAACTCATTAGTACTGTCCACCCTCTGCCTCACACCCTAACTCAACTGTGCCTGTATTTCTCCTTCACAATATTTAACCCAATTGGAACAATCAATCACCACAGTAATGGCCTGGTTAATGTCTGCCTCGTGTTAGACCACAACAGCCTTGTACGAGGGCCATGTCTATTTTACTCACAACTGTGAGTTCAGCATGGATCTACTTACGTGCTTATCACGTTAGGTAATATAATCCCCACTAATACAACTAAGAAAGAAAAACTGAAAGACTGAAATACATAAAGATATCAGTAATTTTATGATTAAAAAGATGAATTTATCAATCCAGCTAAAAGAAAATGACTGTGTCCTGGCACTAGGCAGAGAGATTTGTATGAAAAGTATTTGGAACTTAAATATAAACAAAAACAATATAAAAATTCTGACACCATCAGTGAGGACTGAAGTGTAAGAGAACATACTCATTATCCCGTCTTTCTAAGCCATCTTCAACATCAAACACGAGGTAGGGTTGAAATGGCCAGTCAGATGAGCACCGACTGGTCTCTGTCCCTCTATAAAAGAGCAGCACCATTTAGAACACAAGTTAGAAACATTTTTTAAAATTATTACTACCATTTTTCTGTGTGTATGTGGCAGGGAGAGAGCTAGGGAAAGTAAGGGGACAAGAAGGACTCTTCTTTAAAAAAATAAAATTGCAATACACTAAAAGAAAGTGAATTTTATTTCTATTCTAGTGCTAGGGAGAATAATCTATGTATTTAAGACATAACCATTACGATTGGAAAATTACTCATAATACAGTACATGAAAAAAGCAAGCTATAAAATACTAGGTAAAGCATGGTATGATTCTTTTTTCCCCAAAAAGAGAAAAAGGAAACAAAAAAAAGATGTGCATAGTACAAGGACTGGAAGTAGATATACTAAAATGTTACTAGTGATTATTTCTGGGTAGTATAAATAGGGGGGTTGTTTTTATCCCCCTTTTCATTTATCTGCATTTGCTACAATCTACAATCAACATGTCTTTTATAATTTAAATTATTAAACCTTTATGTTTTTAATAACAAGACTTCAGAGCACTGTAAAAGAGCTATTCTTCTTAAGCAGCCAAACCTACAAATAAAACAAGCTAACATGCAATGGTAAGAACCCACCTATTTGTTTTCAAGGTTCCGTCATAAACATAACTAGAAGGAAAGAGGCATATGTCCGGGTGCATCCTGTACTGGATGGTGAGCTGCAAGACGGGCAGCCTGCCGATCATGCTGCGCTCCACACTCTCCTCCAGGAGCTTGTGGAAGCGGGCCATCATCGACTGGTCATAGCCATAGTCCTGTGCCTTCTGAAAGGGGGCAGACAAAGCAGTAATCTCCAACGATTCATCTGTACTTTTCCCACTATTATAAAAACAATCACTGAGCTCTACAATGTACACAGCAAACATACATCTAAAATGCACACGGCATTACCAACAACCAAACATTCAGAGAAAGAAGATGTTTCTGACTTCCACCTTTGAAAAGCCACGGAGAGTGACTGCAAAAGCTGAGGCATAGTCTCCTTATTTAGAAATCCACATACTGTTGATGAAAGATGTGATCTTGTCAATGGTTACAACCACCACTATTTTGGTGCTAACAAAGGTCACCTGAAAGAACTGATGAGAAAAGCAGCAAAGAATTTTTACACAGATTTTAACCATTATTTCTGGGCTGCGCTCCCACAGCTTGAAAAAATGAATGTCATTGTAAACCAGCCTCTTAAAGACCAATTTCTTCATCCATCCATCCAGGCAATATGCACTAAGCGTCTAAAGCTTTGGGTGCTGAGGGTCTAAGGTGAATAAGATCAAGTGTCATAGAACTTAACATTCTAATGGAGGAGACAGACAACTAAGTTGATTTCATAAATCCAATAAAGGGTTACAACAAACCTGCAACCTGAAACAGAGTTAATTGACAAATGAGGAAAAGTGTCTTCATGTAATCACAGTTGGGATATACATTTCAATGTTAGCACCACGTCAAAATTGAGAAAGAATAGTGGAATCTTTGAGTACGTTGCAGATATGAGCACTGAAGACGTATATGCAAAATTTTAATAAACCTGTTTCACAAACTATCAGAGTGGAGAAAGAAGACATTATTTCCTATTTGTATTATTTATGCAAGTGATTATATACATATGCAATTTTAAACAGGTTTGTGTAATTAAATAGAATAAATATTCTTAGTGGACATTTGGCATTATCATCTATACCTCAGAAGTTTATCTATTCAAGTTAGCAAAAAAACTCATTTACTTCACTCTAGCAAAAAAAAAGAAAATGGATTTATAGGAGGTAACACATTTACTTACAGAAAAAAAAAAACCTGAGTCCATCCTACAATATGACAGAGATTTTCACGTTTTGACATGAATTCCTGATCTATTTACTGACTGGAAAAAAGGCAGTGTGACACAGACTGATTCTGCCACCTTTACATGGTCAAAGTCGGCACACACAAATGCATACATTCCCTGTAACTACCCAACCTTCTGAATTTAGTAACTTATTGTCTGTTACCCACTAGAATGTCAGCTTTGTAAGGGCAGAGATTTTTATCAGTTTTCAACAGTGTCATAACCCTGGAACTTAAAACAGTGCCTGAATTAGGCTAGCACTCAATAAACACAGACTGGAAAAAAGGCAACTTTGCACACCCATGACCACAAACTGTTATCCACTACACTATACTATTCTTAGTATTTATTCCTAGAAATAGGCGGTCAGAAAGGCATTTTGAGAGAAACTTTATAATCACTTTCTGAAAATTTCTCAATAAGCCTGTTGTTATTTTTACAACACTAAGAAAAGCCCAAATAGATTCTTCTCATTTCTGCTGTTCTTGATCAATTACCAAAGAAGGCAGTAAAGCTGAGGACTATCAACAACTCTCTTTTGCTAACTACATGCTAAGGCCCTTCAAGAAGTCATCAGTCAATCTTTGAAACGCTGTATTATTCACATAACGCAGTGCAGAGCTGGCTCCTCCTAACTCCCCACGAACCCTGGTGCAGCAGCTCTTCCCTACGGACAAGGTTTTCACTCCAGGTCAGGAGTGCTCCTAGCCCACCCCGTCAGATGGTCACGCACAAGTGCTCAGACATCAAAGAACTGCATGATCATGCTGATGATTCCAAAGTCAAAAAACAGTAACACGCTTTCATTCCATAACCAAGCAGAACAGAACAGAACAGAAATGCTGTGAAAATGGTCTGTTCTCTGGGACTGTTCATGCAGCCACTACTCTGCACACATACTCTCTGTATCAGTAAAATGCTCAAATGTTATTCAGTTTCAAAACCTAGCAGGAGACCTGTGCAAGATTACCCAAAACATCTGGATCCTGACAGTGCCATGCACTTCCAGGAGCAGCTCTAGTGAGTGCTCCCACAACAGGGAAGGGGACACCATCGTGCTGCTCATCTTCCCAAAAGTGGAGCCCAGTCTCTTTCCTTCCACCTTCCATTTCAGAGCATGTGAGGAACAGTAAGATACAGACGCCTAATACTGTACACATTACTCTAAGAATAACTTATCTTCTTACCATTTTCCTCAAAATTTGCATATACGTAAATATAAATTAGGAGGTTGGGATTCTTTCCCTTGCTGTTTTAGAGTTTTTCTTTTATCATGGGTTTGGTGGCTATGTTATGAAAACAAATCAGCCCTTAGAAGAGCTGCATACTGCCTTTCTCAGAGGGACAGCCCATTGAGCATGGGACATCTTGTTCCTCAACTTCTGGTCTTTTGATACCCACATGCTCCTGTCACACACACACAAGCTCATTATGAACAATGAATATTTTTGAAGACTTTACCATGAAGGCTCTAAACAGTGGCTGTTCTCTTTCCTCAGCCATTCCCTATTTCTCCCTGCAAGTAAGAGATGTTGATCCAAGGAGGATGCCCACCCCCCAAAACAAAAAACCAAAAGACCTCTCCCACTTTAGAGCAACACAAATGTGAAAACACATACCACGGAAATGACTGTGGGAGGGAGCTGCTTAGGGTCTCCTACAAGGACAAGCTTGTTGCAACGATGGATGAGCGGAGTAAGAGTTTCAACTTCACAGGACTGTCCAGCCTTGGTAAGAAAATATAGAATGGAGATACAGTCATAGTTTTCTCTGTTATTTTTAACCATATACAGTCTAATTCACAATGGAAGTCTTAGCCATTAAGAAACGTACACCTTCTCCATCTACACCAAATACCAAAAATAAAGATTTTTTTTGGTTAGAAAACAATAAAAACATTCTGAACACTTGGAAGGAAAAAAACTCCAAACCACCCCCTCCACCCCAAGGCACATACATTTTGGAAGTCAGCCATCTTTCAGGTGCCACTGCCACTTGGGAAACAGCCATACACTACCAGGGCCAAGCCCTGTCCCAGGTCTGTCTGTCTGTTCGTGCTGGACATGCGCCTGACAGGGTTGTTTCTGTGTGCCCCACTCCCACCAGCCCGCCCTCCTCCTCCTCAGGAGGCCACTTCACATTTGCAACCCTCAAGCTTCACTTCAGTTTGGCAACATTTCCTTCTATTATCTCATCATCTTTTCTACTCATTCATTTTGGTGAATACTGGATATCGGATCTCCTGAATGGGTCCTCTATCCTTCATTTTCCATCTCTTTTGTCTTCTGGCTCTAGATTCTGGCAAACAGTAAGTAACCAATAAATACCTGCTCCATGAATGAACTAGGAATTAGAATGGTAAGCTGAAAATATAAGGCTCAGAGCTATCCAATTATACTAAAAATGCTTCAAAAGGTAACCGGAGATATTCTAAGCAGGAGCTAGACAATCCTGGGGAGGGATTTTGTTAAGATCAGGAATTCCTAGGACTATAATTCCAATACTAGAAAAGCAGTTTTCATCGTGGTGGGTTATTAGCAGCATATTTCAACAGACAGGAATACACATGTTTAAGAGCAGGTCAACATCAGATACAAAAAGGTCACTACGTCCATATCTTGGCAGCCACTCTTCACCTAGGACTTCCTCCTCACGGCACCAGGCAAGACCTGTATGGCCAACTGCTCACTGACCTCATCGACGATGACGCAGCTGAAGGGGACGCCTCCTTGCCCCCGGAAAGCAGCCTCGAGCAGCAAGCCGCCACTCGTGCTCAGAGTGCAGCAGATGACGTGCGACTCCAAGATGATGATGCTCTGTGTCTTCTGTGGGCGTCCCTGAACCTAAGAGAGTAAAAGTTCATCGATGTTCACTTGTATCTAAACACTTCTTGACTATGACAGGCCTCTCTGTACTGTAACACACCTGCCACTTATGTGGCAGAATGTTCAGTAAATGTCAGGTGGGAACCTGCAATCTAAAAAACAGCAGCACTCAAGGTACTCAGAAGCCATCAGAGAGAACACTCTGCAGGGGAGTCTATTTTGGAACATGAGTTCAGCACGTTAAGAAAACTTTATTCAGGGTTTAATTTGGTCAAAGTAGACTTACAATTATTACAGCCTGATGTATGTGGGAAGGTATCAGAATAAGCAAAGACTAAATAATTCTACTGAACTGTGAAGCAATTATCTCAGTAAAACCAGGAACAACACTGAGCCTGAACATACCCTTTTATGCTAGTTTTAAGCATGTAAGCTTATTCTTTCTTTTTTAAGAGCCAGTACCAACAAAAACACCTGAGAAACTGATGTGCATTCTACTTTCACAGCAGTAACAGCCACTTTGGTCCATGTCTATATGATGGAATAAACTGAGATGGAGACTGGGTCTCATCAGAGATTCAGTTAGCCTATTTCTGCTCCTCAAAAGCTGGAGCTGAGCACATGACAGACTCAAGCCTGGACTCTTTGAGGCAGGTCTGTGAGAAGGTGGTGGCACCCGTGGCCTTCCATCCAGCACTCACATGGTAACTGCCACATCCCTCTCCTTACAGCCAGCATCACGGTAAAACCCCAAGTGCAATTAATTTAATGACCCACAGAACAATGTGATCAGTGGCAAAAACCATAACACCGGTAAACAAAGACTTCATCCTGACATATGGGAAGATTAATTTTGGGCTGAGTTTAAGCTTTAATAGATCTCCACATAATTTTTTTTTGTTTTGGTAGAGTTAGGTTATTTATTTGACTTTTTTCTTGTTTCTTGAGGAATGCCTGTATTGCTATGAACTTTCCCCTTAGCACTGCTTTTATGGTGTCCCACAGGTTTTGGATTGTTGTGTTTTCATTTTCATTTGTTTCTATGCAAATTTTGATTTCTTTTTTGATTTCTTCTGTGATTTGTTGGTTATTCAGAAGCGTGTTGTTCAGCCTCCATATGTTGGAAATTTTGATAGTTTTTCTCCTGTAATTGAGATCTAATCTTAATGCATTGTGGTCAGAAAAGTTGCTTGGAATGATTTCGATTTTTTTGAATTTATCAAGATGAGATTTATGGCCCAGGATGTGATCTATCCTGGAGAAGGTTCCGTGTGCACTTGAGAAAAAGGTGAAATTCATTGTTTTGGGGTGAAATGTCCTATAGATATCAATTAGGTCTAACTGGTCTATTGTATCCTTTAAAGTTTGCGTTTCTTTGTTAATTTTCTGTTTAGTTGATCTGTCCATAGGTGTGAGTGGGGTATTAAAGTCTCTCACTATTATTGATCCATTTTTAAAATAGGAGTATTTTTCTTATTGTTAAACTTCAAGAATCATTTGTATATTTTTGGTAATAATCTTTTATCAGATATGTCTTTTGCAAATATTTTCTCTCAGTCTGTGGTTTATCTTCTTATTCTCTTGATGATTATGTTTTCCTTGTCCTTTTATCTTCTTCATAGTTTTAGAGATTTTTATTATATATATATTTATTATATATTATATATATTTATTATATACATATACCATTAATGGAATATGATATATATATTTTTACAGATATAGTTAATGGAATTTTGAAATGTAATATCCATATTTAACAAAACTTAAAATCTGTATCTTAAATTTTAACGTAACATAAAATTTGCTCTTTCTTCTATCTAAAAAACCACTTAGCTCCCATTTTATATATATTGCATTTTATTGTTTATCTGTAGTATTTACTTAACTTTGTTTTAAAGTCTCCTAATTATTCACTATTATTACAATTTTCTAACTTCATTTCATTAATCAAATGTTTTTTCCAGACTTAAAGTGCCAGGCATTATCCACACGTGTGAAAACAATTTCTTTGTGTCCTAGTGTCATTCAGTTCAGTTCAGTTCAGTTGCTCAGTCGTGTCCGACTCTCTGCAACCCCATGAACTGCAGCACTCCAGGCCTCCCTGTCCATCACCAACTCCCGGAGTTCACTCAGACTCATGCCCATCGAGTCGGTGATGCCATCCAGCCATCTCATCCTCTGTCGTCCCCTTTTCCTCCTGCCCCCAATCCCTCCCAGCATCAGAGTCTTTTCCAATGAGTCAACTCTTTGTATGAGGTGGCCAAAGTACTGGAGTTTCAGCTTTTGCTTCAGTCTTTCCAATGGACATCCAGGACTGATCTCCTTAAAGATGGACTGGTTGGATCTCCTTGCAGTCCAAGGGACCCTCAAGAGTCTTCTCCAATACCACTGTTCAAAATCATCAATTCTTCGGTGCTCAGCTTTCCTCACAGTCCAACTCTCACATCCATACATGATCACTGGAAAAATTATAGCCTTGACTAGACGGACCTTTGTTGGAAAAGTAATATTTCTGCTTTTGAATATACTATCTAGGTTGGTCATAGCTTTCCTTCCAAGGAGTAAGCATCTTTTAATTTCATGGCTGCAATCACCACCTGCAGTGATTCTGGAGTCCAAAAAAATAAAGTCTGACACTGTTTCCACTGTTTCCTCATCTTTTTGCCATGAAGTGATGGGACCAGATGCCATGATCTTTGTTTTCTGAATGTTGAGCTTTAAGCCAACTTTTACACTCTCCTCTTTCACTTTCATCAATAGTTTTCAGTTATATAACTCTTAGGGTTGCTAAATGAATTAATACATGTACAATATATAGAACAATGCCTTGCACTTAGTTTAAGCTCTGATTCATAGGAAGTTATAAAAATAGTACAGAGAGGTCCTCTATGTCTTTCATCCAGTTTCCCCTAATGGTTACAGCTTACATAACTGTTACATAATAATATAAAAACTAGTAACCTGACATCAGTGCACTGAGTGTACAGATGTATAGAGTTAAGTCATTTTATCACATGTAGATTTGTGTAACTACCTCTACAACCAAGATATATAGAATAGTTCCATCACCACAAAGATCTCCCTTGTGCTACCCCTTTATCATCCCACTCATCCTCCCACCATCCCTCACCTTTGGTGGTCACAACTCTGTTTGCCATCCCTGTAATTTTGTCATTTCAAACTTGCTATATATAAATGGAATCATATGCTATGTGCTGTTAGGAGATTGACTTTTTCACTCAACACACTGTCCTTGAGATCTATCCAAGCTGTCATATATATCAGTAGTCTTCTCCTTTGCATTGCTGAATAGCATTCTGCTGTATGGATGTACCACAGTATGTTGCTAAGTCACTTCAGTTGTGTCTGACTCTCTGCGACCCCATAGACGGTAGCCCACCAGGCTCCCCCATCCCTGGGATTCTCCAGGCAAGAACACTGGAGTGAGTTGCCATTTCCTTCTCCAAAATGCATGAAAGTGAGAAGTGAAAGTGAAGTCGTTCAGTTGTGTTCGACTCTTAGTGACCCCATGGACTGCAGCCTACCAGGCTCCTCAGTCCCTGGGATTTTCCAGGCAAGAGTAGTGGAGTGGGGTGCCATTGCAACCATTCATTTATTGAGGATCATTTCCAGTGTTAGAGTGTTGCAAATAAAGCTGCTAAGAGCAATCATATATAGGTTTTTGTGCAAACATAAAATTTCCTTTCTCGGGGGTAAATGCTCAGGAGGGCAGTTATTGGGTTGCTTAGTAAGTACATGCTTAGTTTTATATTTTAAACTGCTCTCTCTTTAGAGGAAAAATTTATAATATGATCACTGATATGTACAAACTTACTTCTACCATCTTATTTTTCAAGCCTTAGTTTCTTCCCATTTAAAAAATTGATTGTGTTTCCTTTGTTACATTTTTCTCTTTTTTTTTTAAATTAAATATTTCTTTATAGGCTGCTCTTAATTTCTTTTACAGCAGTATGTTTAAACTTATAATTTAAAAGGTACTGCTGCTGCTGCTAAGTTGTTCCAGTCGTGTCTGACTCTGTGCGACCCCATAGATGGCAGCCCACCAGGTTCTCCCATCCCTGGGATTCTCCAGGCAAGAACACTGGAGTGGGTTGCCATTTCCTTCTCCAGTGCAGGAATGTGAAAAGTTAAAGTGAAGTTGCCCAGTCGTGTTCGACTCATAGCGACCCCATGGACTGCAGCCCACCAGGCTCCTCCATCCATGGGATTTTCCAGGCAAGGGTACTGGAGTGGGGTGCCATTGCCTTCTCCCTTAAAAGGTACACCTAGAACTTAATAGGACTTCCTTGGCGATCTGTTAAGACTTTGCACTTCCACTGCAAGAGATACAGGTGTCAATCCCTGGTCAGGGAACTAAGATACCACATGCCACTCAGTACAGATGACACCACCCTTATCACAGACAGCAGAGAAGAACTTAAACAGCCTCTTGATGACGGTAAAAGAGAAAAGTGAAAAAGCTAGCTTAAAACTCAACATTCAAAAAAATGAAGATCATGGCATTCAGTCCCATCATTTCATGGCAAATAGATGGAGAAACACTGGAAACAATGACAGATTTTATTTTCTTGGGCTCCAAAATCACTGCAGATGGTGACTGCAGCCATGAAATTAAAAAATGCTTGCTCCTTGGAAGAAAAGCTATGACCAACCTAGACAGTGTATTAAAAAGCAGAGACATTACTTTGCTAGCAAAGGTCTGAATAGTCAAAGCAATGGTTTTTCTTGTAGTCATGTATGGATGTGACAGTTGGGCCATAAAGAAAGTTGAGCACCGAAGAATTGATGCTTTTGAACTGTGGCATTGGAGAAGACTCTTGAGAGTCCCTTGGACTGCAAGGAGATCCATCCAGTCAATCCTAAAGCAAATCAACCCTGAATACACATTGGAAGGACTGATGTTGAAGCTGAAGTCCCAATACTTCAGCCACCTGGTGTGAAAGACCTGAAGAGCTGACTCATTGGAAAAGACCCTGATGCTGGGAAAGATTGAAGGCAGGAGGAAAAGGGGATGAGATGGTTGGATGGCATCACTGACCCAATGGACGTGAGTTTGAGCAAACTCCAAGAGATAGTGAAGGACAGGAAATCCTGGCATGCTGCAGTCCACGGGGTTGCAAAGAGTCAGACACAGCTGAGTGACTGAACAGTAACAACGGAACTTAATAGCATGTACACTTTTCCTGTTGCTACACTGTTATCACTCAAATCTATATTATTTTGCTAGAACTTGCATTACAAAATGCTATAGACTAAATGGTGTAAACAACAGAAAGATATTTTCTCACATTTCTGGGGGCTGGAAGTCCAAGAGCAAAGCCTCAGCAGGCTTGGTCTCTCTCTCTCCTTGGCTTGTAGGTGCCCACCTCCTCCTCATTTCCTCACAGGGCATTCCTCTGTGTCTGTGCATTCCTGACGTCCCTTCCTTTCTTAGAAAGACAGCAGTTCTGTAGGATTCCGGCCCCACCCGGAGGGTCTCATTTCAACTTAATCACCTCTTTAAAGTTCTAGTTGGGGCTTCCCTGGTGGCTCAAACAGTAAAAGTGTCTGCCTGCATTGTGGGAGACCCGGGTTCGATCTCTGGGTCAGGAAGATCCCTTGGAGAAGGTAATGGCAACCCACTCCAGTACTCTTGCCTGGAAAATTCTGTGGACAGAGGAACCTGGTGAGCTACAGTCCATGGGGCTGCGAAGAGTCAGACATGACTGAGCGACTTCACTTGACTTCACTTCCAAGTACTGCACATTCTAAAGTCCTGGGAGTTGAGACTTCAACATATGAATTTTGGGGGGATACAGTTGAGTCCATAATGCATGCTAATATTATCTGGAGTTTCTATTTATAGATGTGCTATTTATAGTTTCACATATTGGCTCTCCCACCTACTAGCTCTGTGACAAATTGCTCAACTTCTCTATGTTTTAGTATCATCAATTTCCAATTGCTCATAGGGTTGTTATAAGGATTAAATGAGTGCATTTACAACATTTAGAACAGTCTTCCGCTTAAGCTCAGCAGTTATCACCGCCTACTACATTTACCACTCATACTACGACTGTATATAGTTAAAAGTAAGTTTCACATATTCCTTCACTCACAACTATAGCAATATTCTTAGTTTTCCTGGTTTCTTTCACCTATATTGCTTCTAAAATCCACTCCCACATACTGGATTCATTTCTTGTCACTTTAGTAATTCTTTCAGAAAGGGACACTATAGACTGACTATGGTTTTGCTTTGTCTCCACAAATGGTTAAGTTTATGTGGTATTGAATTCTAACGTGAAAAACATTTTTCTCCTAGCTTTGAAGACAGTGTTCCAGTTTCTTCCTGTATCTGAAGTGGCTGATAAAATATGAGATATCAGAGTTAACATTCTGGAACTCTTTAGGATTTTCTCTGCATCCTTGATCTTACAAAACGTATGTAGATCTTTTTATCTTCATCTTGCCTGATGCTTTTAAGGACTCACGACCCTTTAAAGCTGAGATCTAATATCTGTGAACTTTTTTTCATAGTTTTGATTTCATTTCTGTTTCATTCTATATTCTGGAGGAAATCTTGAGTTATTATTTCATCTCACTACTTTATTGTTTTTATTTTGATTGTCAGTGTGTCCCTCAAGTTTTTCCTTATTTCATCCATCCCATGTTTGGTTTAATAAACAACTGATTAACTCTTAAGTATAGCTGCAATGTCTTCTCATGTCACTCTGGAAATTAATTATATTTATTTTAAATTCCTATTTGACTTGCTTTGTTTCCTAGGTGTATAAATGTCTTCTGATTGTTGTGCTTAATGCTTTTCTTTCAAGTATTAGCCATTTTCAAATGATTATTTATTTTTGGTTATGTGTTCATCTTTGAAACCGAGGTCCCCTGCTAGCCTGCCTGTAAATGTTCTGTTTACTGCAGTTTGTTTCTGAGAGAGTTGTTAGAAATATTGTCTGATGCCATGTGCTAGCACCTCATCTTTCAAAGAGTCCAGGCTGCCTTTTCTTCTTAGATGTAAAGCATGATGCCCCTTTGTCTTTCTGACTCAAGCACATACCTTCAGTGCTTTCGTATGAGATGTGGAGCGGAGTCAGACTTCTTTGCTTCTCAGTCATCCTCCTGACCCTGGTGTATGAAATTTCTGTGGCAGTCCAGTCCTGAATTCATCTTGTACTGTAATTGCATACTTTAATCTCTTCTAATTTCAGTCTTTTAAGATTTTCTCCCATTCTTTGTGGGGTTCCCAGGTGGCACAGTGGTAAAGAATACATCTGCCAATACAGGGGGTGAAAGAGATGAGGGTTTGATCCCTGGGGCAGGAAGATCCCCTGGAGTAGAAATGGCAAGCCACTCCGGTATTCTTGCCTGGGAAATCCCATGGACAGAGGAACCTGGTGGGCACAAGAGTCGGACATGACCGAGCACACAAGCACATTCTCTGCTCTGGTGAAGGAAGTTCTTCTCCTTTAGCCCTGTAATGAAGTTTTATCAGTCTCCTTCCAGAAATTTCTGTGGGCTTATTTGAGAGGTGAGGCTCTACCGTTTTTAATAAATTCCATTCTCCCCCCTCCAACTTTCTACTTTGTACTGTTAATCTCTTGTTACCTCTTTGTACTGTTAATCATTTATTTATCTTTTATTATTAGAGTCTCTTTGGTATTATTAGCCAGTGGCTGATAAACAACATTCTCAATACACTGGCTTTAGAATCTTAGACAAGATCTTAACTTTCTAAAGTGGAACTTGCCTGTGAGTGTCAGACGGTCAGTCATGTCCAGCTCTTTGGGAACCCATGGACTGTAGCCCTCCAGGATCCTCTGTCCATGGGATTTTACAGGCAAGAGTACTGGAGAGGGTTGCCGTTTCCTTCTCCAGGGGATCTTCCAGATCCAGGGATTGAACCTGCGTCTTTTGCATCTCCTGAATTGGCAGGTGGGTTCTTTACCACTGAACCACCTGGGAAGGCCAATGCAGAATTTACTCATCTATAAAGTGGGATGTTTTAACAGTACAAACTTTTTAGGCCTTGGGAGGATTAAATGTAAAAACATATATGCAGGTGCTTAGTAGTTCCTTTAATCTGTTTTGTTAACTTTCTGTCAGAAGAAATCTGTGAAATAAAATCACTCAGTCTCCTTATAAACTCTGGGTCCATCTTCACTCATTTCTGTAAGATTCATAGCAAAAGATACAAACACTCTCATTTCAATTACTTCCCATCAGGGTATGCAGAAAGTTCTCTTTGGTGTCAAACATGAATCCTGGGACTGTTTAATTCTGCTAATTTCCTATGTTGTGATGACTCACAACTGCATCTGTGACCGCTCATATTTTTTATCTCCACAGGCAAGTTGACTTCACAGAAACGCATTATCCAAGACTCTTCCAGTTGTAGTTTCCAGTTCATGCTAGTTGTTTCCATGCCAACTCAAGGAAGAAAAACATTTAATGACTCATCTAGGGGTTCAAATAAGGGGAATCAAACTCTCTAAGCCTCTAGGCTCTACTGTTCTCTTTTCTTGGATCTGTTCTCAGACTGATCCTTCCCAAACTGTTTCCAAGAGGCTTAAGCCACACATGATCTTCAGTGTTCAAGCTCTCACAGTGAGAGAGACAGCCATATCTCTTCAAAATTTATATTAAGTCACACCAAAAACAACAAGTCTTGGACTCTACTAGGACCAGTCACTTTGCAGGGTGAAGAGCCCTTTGGATGAGTATGGTCCAGAGGGGCAGAATCATGTGATTGACAGTTTCACTCATAGGATATAAAGTTGGGAAGCTGCAATTCTCCTGGAAAAGAGGGGCTCTGTTATGAGGAGTATTGTTCAGGACAGAAATAGCAGATTTTCAGTACAAGAGACAACACAGATGAAGGCAAAAAGAGGGAATCATGTTTTCTGTCATTTATCCATTGTCTCTGTCTTTATCTTGATGAAAGATTTACCTGAAAATTTGCCTTCTCCCCATATGAGTCAAATAGGGTGCTTATTTATTCACTCATTTGTTTATTTATTTAGCCCCACTTATGTATGACATGTCTGCAGCTGCAAACTTGGAAATAACTGGGAGTCCACACATAGTCTGTCAGCTCTGAAGATCTGGGATAGTTCGTAGGTGATAAAGATATTATTCCCTGCCCTCGTGAAATATACGATTTAGTTTCAGTGTGGTCTGAATTGAAAATATATGATTTAGTTTGAGTATGTTATCAGACACATACAGAATTATTTCTAACACAATCTAACATGGTAGCCCTATGAGAATGGTGCTGTGAGTGTACAGAGAGGGAGTGATTGAGTGTAACTCTACGGATCTGGGACTTGAAAGATGACTGAGATTTCTTTACTGGAGAGAGCTATGAAAGCTGTTCTTTCCATTAAAAGGAATAGTTTGCACAATGATGTGAAGGCAGAAATATATATTATAGTCAATATGATCCTTATGTAGTTCTGGAACTGGGAAATCCATGAAAAAGGGCCACTTTTAGAGCTTGATTTACTATGAAATTTGGAAGGTTAGGCTATGCTGGCAGACCCTGATCTCATTTGTAAGTTAGTTCTATTACGAATTCTTTCTGATCAGGGATCAAATCTTATTCTTTCCTGTTTCTCTAAGTGTGTGAAGCCTTTTACGGGAACCACTTGTATTAATATCATTGTTTATGTTCAGATGGTAAAGCGTCTGTCTATAATGTGGGAGACCAAGAAAATGGCACTCCGCTCCAGTATTCTTGCCTGGAAAATCCCATGGATTGAGGAGCCTGGTAGGCTACAGTCCATAGGGTCACAAAGAGTTGGATACGACTGAGTGACTTCACTTCACTTACGTTCCAAAGGAGCAAATCTTCTCTGGTAACACAAAGAGTACAACTCATATGTCCATATTCTCTTTTCTCTTTTAAAGCTGAAGTCATCAGCAGATAAAGATGAAAAATATAATCTCAGTCCCTAAATTCTTCATTTCTGTGTCAGAGCATCGAAATATTTTGTGATGCGCTAATCTTTTGGACTTTGGCAGATATGATGAATCCTGGAGGCTCTCTGTCATATCACGGACACTTTGTCCTAAAAGAAAACTTGTCTTTATTACATGCCATGTCATTTATGTGGTTATTTATCAGCTATGTCGTGTCTGACTCTTCTGTGACTCCATGGGCTGTAGCCTGCCAGCTCCTCTGTCCAGGCATTTTCCAGGCAAGAATACTGGAGCAGATTGCCATTTCCATTTCCAGGGGACCTTTCGGACCCAGGGGTGGAACCCACATCCCTTATGTCTCCTGCATTGCAAGTGGATGCTTTACTGCTGAGCCACCAGGGAAGCCTATGTCATTTTACATATCTTCCTAATTCTAAATAGGTTCCGTTCAGTTCAGTCGCTCAGTCGTGTCCGACTCTTTGTGACCCCATGACAAGCCCAACTCAGATGTGCTGTAACAGAGAAGAAGTATTGAGGACATTTTCAAGAAGGTTTTATGAAAAAAGAAGAAGATACATGTGTTAATCTCTGAAAAGATAAGTAATATCAGAGGATGTGTATAATTTCTATTTATCTTTGTTTTTTTTTAAAGATGCAAACTAGTATAGCTATTATTAGAGCATGGACATGTTTGTTTCCTAAGGAAATGGCCCAATAAATAGGAGTGGGTTGATGACTGTGACAGTTAGCAATGTATTGCCTCTCAAGTCCAAATTCACCCCTCAATGTATCTTTTTTATTGGTGTATAATTTCTTTACAATGTTGTGTTCATTTCTGCTGTACAATAAAGTCAACTGGCTACATGTGTACATATATCCCCTCCCTTTTGATCCTCTGTCCCACCTTCACCCCCACCCCACCCCACGCCTCTAGGTCATCTCAGCCTTGGGGAGAGCCCCTTCCAAGTTCCTCCTTCAGCCTTGGGGAGAGCCCCTTCCAGGCCCCATCTGAGCTCACTGTGCTATACAGCAGCTTCCCACTAGCTATCTATGTAACACATGATGAAGTGAAGTCAAGTCACTCAGTCGTGTCAGACTCTTTGCCATCCCATGGATTGTAGCCTACAAGGATCCTCCTTACATGCGACTTTCCAGGCAAGAGTACTGGAGTGGGTTGCCATTTCCTTCTCTAGGGGATTTTCCCGACCCAGGGTTCGAATCCAGGTCTCTCGCATTGTAACTCCGGGTCTCTCCGCATTTACCCTCTGAGCCACCAGGGAAGCCCCATGATAGTGTATTGCGATGATAGAATTCTTCTAAGCATCTCTCCTTACAGTGAGCACATTGTCGAGCTTTGTCAGTAGAGGGCGCTGGAGGGACATTGCGGGAGGAAGGTGCTATCCTCTTTTGGTGGCCTTGCACGGAGTGGGTGTTGTGGCTGTGGAGACTTCCGGCAGAGCGCTTCCTGTCTTGTTCCTAGAACCAGACCATTTCTTGGTGACCTTGTAGGCTTGTCCTGGCCCTGCGATAACCTTCCCTGGCCTTTGCTACGTAGAGAATGATACCTTGTGGCTTCCTGTGGGTGAAGTTTCCTGCTTGCACAGGCACTGGTTCCCTCTGCAGGTCACTGGGCAGCTTGGCTGTCTTGGTCCTGCTCTGCATGTCCACACCCCTGCTTCCTGCTTGCTGGTTACCTGTACCCCACTCACACCACAGAGGGTCGATTTCTGCTTGCCCAGCAATTGCAGACCATCTGTGACCTGGACAAACCAGTCATCTGCTGCTGCTCGTTGGGCTGAACTACACCTTCCCCAGCAAGGTCTGAACTCCAGCCTTGGGGAGAGCCCCTTCCAAGTTGTTCCTTCAGCCTTGGGGAGAGCCCCTTCCAAATTGCTCCTTCAGCCTTGGGGAGAGCCCCTTCTAAGTTGCTCCTTCCTTGGATACCCTCCTTCTTCCCTAAGAGAACCAGAAAAAAATTCCTTCTATCTTAGTCACTTGTGTTTATCTGAGTGTACTAATTTTTTATATCAGATTTTCTCTGCTTAGCCCACTATGTGGTTTCTGTGTCCTATCTGAATCCATAGGATACAATGACATGAGAGATTATAACTTCAAGAATTCAGCACCCGTGGATACTTGGAATATACCACTTTCTGAAACCTCCTCCTTGGACAGACCCTCATGCATGTAATTCTTAATTGTCTCAGTTTCTTCTCAGCCTGCTCTTTAACATCCTTGCTTCATGATAATAATTTCCCTCGGAAATATTTACCTCTTTGTTTCCTTTAGGAATATTTATCTATCTTGTCCAAGAGTCCATTCTGTCCCAGAGGCTGTGTGCCAGTCATTTCTACTTGTTTCTCCTGTTGGAAGATCAACGTGTGCTATAAACAGACTGGGTGATCATCTCAGACAGGAAATGGCCATCACACATCAAGCAGACATGGCAATAGTTACTTCTGTGTTTATAATGATTCATTTTGGGAAGAACTGCTCACCCTTCATGGATTTCCTCAGAAAGTGCCAACTTCTGAGAGATGTCATTCCAAATGCTTTATCCTGAGCTTACACTTCTTCTTAGGGTTCACACATTACAATGTGTATTTCTCCTTTTTTATTTTCTCAAAAAAAAAAAATCTGTGGGTCACCTTCTTATTTTTGTCCTTCTTCTAAAATGATAGTCATCTGTGTTCTTTTTTTAAAAAAAATCTGCCCTTTTAGCAAGACCTTCAGTGACCCTTATCCAGCCTTACCCAGTTGGAGAGTGGTAATGGAAAGTCACTTTATTAATAGAAGAAAACAGATGCTGTTCCAAAGTTCCATAGTTTCACAACTCTTGTTCATTCTGGCCCTGGCAACTATGGCAGTCTGTGGCGATGCCTGAGCGCATTACCAGTCGCTCACTCCCTCCCGTCCTCCCTCTCTTTCCTTCTGCCCTCTCTGCCCATATCCCTTGCTTTCCCCCTCCTTCCCGCCCTTCCCTTTCTTCCTTCTCTCTTTCCCACCCTCTCTCCTATTTTCCTTCCTTCCTTTCCTCCCCCCATCAGCTGCCTTCCCATTATAATCAGGAGCGCTGAGTCACGTGCGACTCTTTGTGGCCCCGTGGACTGTAGCCCACCACGCTCCTCTGCCCATGGAATTTTTCAGGCATGAATACTCGAGTGGGGTGCTGTCTCCTACTCTATGGGATCTTCCCAACCCAACCCAGGGACTGAACCTGCATCTCCTGAATCTCCTGCATGGGCAGTAGATTCTTTACCACTAGGATCACCTGGGAAGCCCATTGTAATTAGGATAGAATTCGAACTCCTTGCCATAGGCTACAGAGGCCACATGTGACCTGGCCTGTGCCTTCCTCTCTAACTTCTTTTCCCTCCACGGACAACACTCCAGACATAGTGGTCTTCTAATAAGCCAAGTTCTATCATGTTTCAAGGGTTTGGCACTTGCCATTCTTTCTTAAAGATCACTGTTTCCATTCCTTTGCATTATTTTGAAATGCCTTCTCCTCTGACTTGCCTCTTCTAACTGCTCTAACTAGTTGTCTCCGTCACCAGCACGCTGTCACTGTTTGTCATATTGCCCTGTTATATACTTTGTTTTACTACTTTGTAGTATAGCATATACTTTGTTCATACTCCTATGGTATTATGGATTTTTTATACCTTTTTTTTTGTTTATCTTTTCCTTTATTACAATAAGGATTCTTTGATGTCAGAGAATTCACATGCCTTTTGGCTAGTGTATCCCTAAAGATTAGAATAGTTCCTGGCACATGATAAGAGACTTAATATTTCTGACCATCTGTTTACTATGCACTGAACTGTGAATTGTGGCTCATGGGCAAACAAGTAAAAAAATTATTATCCCCTTCCTGGAGGAAACTGAATAAATTGATTTAAGATGTTCCTATTATAATTGTCTTTTCCTAGATGCAGCAAGAGGGGGTCAGGGGCCCAGTGAAGGTTGGGGCATGGTTAAGAGGGAAAAATTAAGGAAGAATATAATACCAAGTTGCTTTGTCATAATTTTATTGTCAAACTCAACTGAAATTTTCTGAATTCTGTTCAGCTGGATTCAGTATCATTCTTTTTGGGTCAAATTTTGGGAAGGCCTATTAAAATGCAAGTGAGAGTGATTGAAATAGTAACCTATATGTACAGATTAGAGAAGTCAATGTTGTTGATTATCTCCATAATGGTTTCCGAACATATTTTAAGCAGTGGAACTTTTTTCAAATCAAAGGCCACCCAGAAACCCAATACAGAGCTTGGTAAAAATGGCTGATGCTCCAACTGAAGTGGCGTGGAGAAACTGGTACCCTGCTCACCAAGCACTTCTCCTAATGCCTGCCCTTCCAGGTAGCACCTGAAGACCACCTATAGTTCCCAGAGTTGTACAGAGCAAGGTTTGAACATCACAAATCTCATATTAACCCCTTCATTTGAGAAACTGAGCCCAGAGAGCTGAAGTGACTTATCCAAAGTTATAAACGTATTGTCAATGAAAAGCCTGAAGCCTAGCTCCCTGAATCCTAGAGCACTGTGCCTTTGACTGTTTTATCCTGTATTTATGAAGGATAGATTCTATAGGATAGGTTAATTCCTAGCAGGGGAGTCCCTCTAGGGAGAGGAAAGTCAGAGACTTTACTTCAAAATGTGCAGTTCCTCTGTTCCTCTGGAACAGGGCCTCATAAGACTGCTCTTCTGCTCATTGTTATTGAGTCACTAAGCCCTGTCCGACTCCTTTTTGAGCCCATAGACAGCAGTCTGCCAGATTTCTCTGTCCATGGGATTTCCCAGGCAAGAATATTAGAGAAGTTGTCATCTCCTTCTCCAGGGGATCTTCCTGACCCAGGGCTTGAACCTGTGTCTCTAGTGTCTCCTGGGTTGGCAGGTGGATTCATTACTACTGAGCCACCAAAGAAATCACCCTTCTTCTTGGAAGTCATCTTTTTTTTTTTTTTTTTTTTGCCATGCCTCACAGCTTGTGGGATCTTATTTCCCCAACCAGGAACTGAACCCATGTCTCCTGCATTGGAAATGCAGAGTCTTAACCACTGGACTGCCAAGGAAGTCCCAGAAATCATCTTGAACTTGTTTTGGTGATGGTGGTGGTTTAGTCGCTAAGTCGTGTCCAACTCTTGTGACCCCATGGACTGCAATCTGCCAGGCTCCTCTGTCCATGGAATTTTCCAGGCAAGAATACTGGGGTGGGTTGCCATTTCCTTCTCCAGGGGATCTTCCCGACTCAGGAATTGTACTTCGGTCTCCTGCACTGCAGACAGATTTTTTTTTACCAACTGAGCTATGAGGGATAAGGAAATGACATTGCTTTCTCCAAATATTTATCTTATAATAACTTTGTTGCTGTGAATTTCCATTAATCAGAGAGAGCTTTTAACCGTTAGGCATCTTGACTTACTGTTTGTGAAAAGTGGTCTGACTCTGATCAAGAAGGGTAGCTCCTTCTCGTAAGTGTTTTTGTGTTTATTTGTAAGTCGAAGCCCAAATTAGAAATAACAGATTTGGCTGAATTGCCAGTTAATAAATCAGCCATAGTGCAGATTTTCTCTCGCTAATTGAGAGTTCAGAGCCAACAGCATCTGGCATGATAGCAAACACTTAATAGATGTTTTTAATTAACTGAATAAATTTCAGAGATATGTGTTATCTAGCAAATAAAGTTTAACAGTATATTAATCTGATTTCTGACTACAGACTGGGGCGGGTGGACGTTATTTGTGCCATATGCAATTGTTATATCCCAAGCATCAATAATGCCCACACTGAGATCCTGGAAAATATCCTTCAAGGCAAGGTACTGGATATAACCATGAAAGTCACTAAATCTCTCCACATCAGCATCCATCTCCCTGATGTTTTCTTCCTTTATGATAACCACAGTGTCTGGGCTTCTCAGAAGAAGGCGTTGAACTGCGTCACGGATGCTGAGGGCCCTTCGGAGAAAAACGTCAATGGGAAAGGGTCTGAAGTGTTGGCCCAGAGAAATAACAATGATAGTATTTTTTTCTCCTCCAATTCTGTCAATAACCTGGGCGAGGTACTCAATCTCTTTGACTGAATAGGTCAATGATCCAATCAAGGGGTAACTATGTTTGTGCCACTGGATATTGATATTCTTGTTCAAGTCCACAGCAAGTTGGTTTTGAAATTTTCCGGATTCGTGCAGATCCACTGACTTCAGGGCTGATGACAAATAGGAAATCCCAAAATGAAAGCAGAATAAAGTTATACAGTTCATAAAAATAGAAGAAAAATTATGATGTTTATAATTAAATGTTAATCCTGACTAATTTATTACAGGTTTAAATGAGAGACCAGTTTGAAAATTATTGAGCAACAGAAAGTGTTATACAAATAAATTATACCTGCCCCTTTGTAGAGCCATGTAGAACCAAATGGACTGCTGATAGCGAGCATTGATGTCACTTCAGTGGAGGATGATGGGTATTAGTTTTGACACTTTGTTAACTATAGACTAAGCTCCTTGAAGATAGAGAAAGGTGCCAGTTGATGTCTATATATTTCAAAATACAAGTAAACCTACTTCCCCAAGTCCTTTGTAAGTTCACTTAAGCCTGGAATTGTATTCTATACTTTTATGTTTCTTTTACACATGCACGAAGTGGTACTGAATACATCGTCTATAATAATATTATTGCTATTCATTCGTGAAGGACTTAATAGTTTACAAAACACCTATTAGGACTGATATATTTATTTACTTCAAAGCTCCATACATACGCATGGTGATGGTGATTTAGTTGGTAAGTCCTGTCTGACTCTTGGCAACCTCATGGACTGTAGCCTGCCAGGCCGCTCTGTTCATGGGATTTTCCAGGCAAGAATGGGTTGCCATTTCCTTCTCCAGGGGATCTTCCCCACCCAGGGATTGAACCTGGGTCTCCTGCATTGCAGGCAGATTCTTTACCAACCGAGCTACCAGGGAAACCCTATATACATAATTGCCATCTTCTGGAAAAGAAAACCAAAAGCTGAAATGACCTGCCAAGATTATACAACTAGTAAGTAACAGACTCTGTATCTTAAACCTGAAGGTCCTCCTAATTCTTATGGAAGTAATCTACCCAGTCTTAAAACTTTTTAAAAGTATAATATGAATGGAAGAAAATGAAGTCACTTTATTTTTCACTATATTAATTAGACTATCAAGGCCAGTTTCTTTGTAGCTAGAACATCTGAGGAAACTGTGTGGGAAATGATTATTAATGCTTTGTAACATGTACCAATTTAGAAGTAAAGGGCTACACTTAAAGTCTCAACCCAGTGAGTTTTGAAAATGGTGATGCTGGAGAGTTGGGTGGAAGAAAACGGCAGAATGTTTTCTTCATTCTGTTTCTAACATATTTCAATTTCATTTTCTAAAGCACACAATACCCACACAATTTAACTTTTGACAATATATGTAACAGATGTTTTGTTATCATAGTTTCAAAGGTCAGTCAAGAAAGTAGGTACGTCAATAATTCAATACTGTCAAAATCTAAGAGCCCACCCTGACCCCACCATTGCAGAAAGTGATGCTAGAAGTTGTCACTAGATCCTAAATTTTATAGATGAGGAAACTGAGATCTGGAGGAGATTAGTCATTTACCAGGGGTCACAGCTTAAAACCCTCCCCTTTGAGCCTGGAATTAACATATATACACTGCGATGTATAAAACAGATAACTAATGAGAACCTACTGTATAGTACAGGGAACTATCCTATAGTTCCTACCGAACTCAGTGCTGTGTGGTGGACTTAAGTGGGAAGGAAATCCAAAAAAAGAGGGGATACATATATAGCTGATTCACTTTGCTGCACAGCAGAAAATAACACAATACTGTAAAGCTAGTATTCTCCAATAAAAAGAAAAAACTCTCCCCTTGTGTTGCAGGGGGTTCAAGGTCTTACTGATGTTCTCTTTTTAATGAACGAATCAGCTTACTCTCTGAGTTGGAGATCACAAGAGTGGCCTCATGTTAGGAAGGCCAGTGGGGAGCCACACTAAAGCTACACTGTCCCCAGTGGTAAGAGCTAGGGCCCAGAATACAGAGGGCTGGTAGTGACAGTATTCCAGATAATAGTGCTAAGATCTACTAGTGGATTCTGAGTTATTATTGATGCGTTCTTTGTTTCGTTAAAGGAGCAACTGGACTGGGCTTCTAGCAAATGGGTTCTAGCCCCAATTCTAATATGAACCAATGATAAGAGGGCAATAGCTATTGTTTTCTGGGAACTTACTAAGTGCCTTGCTATGTGCCTCGCTATGTGTTAAATATTTTATAGCCATCACTTCATTTAATCTTCATAACCATCCCCAGATGCTGTTGTTATTTTTTGTTCACTGATGTGGAAAATAAGCTGAATGCCCAAGGTCATAGTCTAAGTTTGTTAAGCTCCAAAGCCCCTGTGTTGAACTATTATGCCTACCTGATATGAAGCTATTGCCTCAACTGTAGCATTTGTCCTTCTGTGAAACAGTAATCTTGATGACGGCTCATACCAAAGAGAGCTAATTATGTAGCCAGCCGTATTCTAAATACGTTGTGTATAGTACTTCATTTTTACCAGGTGGGTACTGTTTTCATCTCCATTTTACATATGAGGAAACTAAGGACAAAATCCCAGTGATATAACCTGCCCAAGGCTATCAGATAGGACAGTAGGGGCCCTATTTTGATCCCAGGACATCTGGATGGAGAAGCCACACCCATAATCATCATGCCGCCTATAGAAGGAAGGTAGTATGCTATCTTGTTATCGTCACCTTTGTGCGTGATTTTCTGAGTATCCTGGATAAATACTGAAGTGTGAATTCTGCAGAAATAGGAACAGAGTAAACATTTTTCTATCCTGGCCCCCTTCTAGTCAGTAAATATATTCTTTTAAAGAGAAGAGAATACCTTGTGAAAAGTGTTGATGTGCTATGATGAAGAAATATGAAAGAGGCAGTCCCCATATTCCTTTCTTCCCTTGAAATGAAAAAGAAGTTTCTGAAAGGGATGTGAGTAAAAGCTCAGACAGAGACATACTGTTGATACTGCTTTTGAAGTATTCCATCCACTGGCGGATTGTGGAATCTCCCAATAGATATATAAGTTTTCCTCTCAGGCATTCTGTCATTTCAATTGCAGCCAAACTACAGGAGACAGGATTCCACGTGTCTTTCCAGACATGTCCACTGGGAATTGGGGATGCCATTCCAAACTTGCATTGCCTTTTCACTGGAACTGTCTTTTCTGCTAAAGAATCAACAAGATAGGGTCTTCTACAGTATCACTTGATCCGTGAGTATTTAATAAGAACCAACTGTCTTTTTAAGGTATCCTTTTAACAGAGTGTGAGAGTGGAGGAAAAACCTTATTGAAGCATCATTCTCTTAATGGAATAGTTTTCAGAAAAAATTTTTCTCTGATAAGAATTTTATAAATGATACTCATTAATGTTCATTATAGATAACATGTTTTCTCCCAGAGAAAAAGGCCTTCTGGGTAAAATTTAAGTATTTGTTTGCCTTCTTATGAAAGAAAAGACATCGGTTCTTACTTAGTAGTGAAAACTCAATTATCTTGTCATTTAGCCCAATTTACCTCGAAGTTTATCACATACTGTCATAGTGTCTTAAATGCCACCATCAAACTGTTAATGCTTTAAGTGCAAGGAGATATAAAAAAAATTAACAATTAATTTGGTTTGAGTCTTGGACAGTCCACACAGATATAGCGGTAGGCTGGAGCAGACTCGTGGGAATTCAGGATAGGCTGGGTGTTGACCATTAATCACAGGTTTCTGAAGAACCTGGGAATATGATGGACTGAGGTGTTTTTCCTTGGCAGTCTTGGGGCTGTGATTATTCACCACCCAAAGGAAGTGGTTTAGTATTTTAATAACTGGCATAAGTATCTTTGTGTATCCTGAGTGAAAAATGCCATTTCCATCTGTAGATACATAAACACACTTCAGCGTCAATGAGTTTAGTAGCAATTACCAAGCTGTTGATACTGAACTTAAAGGGACACAAAAGTTCCTGCATTAAATCATTTTCAGTAGGGATTTCCTAGTATGTTCCCTAGTGGCTAGATTGTAAAAGAATCCGCCTGCAGTACAGGAGACCCAGATTTGATCCCTGGGTCAGGAAGATCTCTTAGAGTAGGAAATAGCAACCCACTCTAGCATTCTTGCCTGGGGAATTCTAGGACAGAGGAACCTGGTGGGCTACAGCCCGTGGGGTTGCAAAAAGTCAGACTCAACTGAGCAACTAACACTTTGAGCCAAATAAATTGAAGAGAAATTAATAAAAGTGTGGAAGTGCTATTTTATATGTTCAAATGGTTTGAAAGGTGGCAAAGACAAAGAGGGGGAAATTGGAATGAACTGAATTATAGATGGCAGGTTAGAAACCTCTGCTGCTGCTGCTGCTAAGTCGCTTCAGTCGTGTCTGACTCTGTGTGACCCCATAGACGGCAGCCCACCAGGCTCTCCCATCCCTGGGATTCTCCAGGCAAGAACACTGGAGTGGGTTGCCATTCCCTTCTCCAGTGCATGAACGTGAAAAGCGAAAGTGAAGTCATTCAGTTGTGTCCGACTCTTAGCGACCCCGTGGACTGGAGCCTACCAGGCTCCTCCGTCCATGGGATTTTCCAGGCAAGAGTACTGGAGTGGGGCACCCTTGCCTTCTAGATGGTGATTATTGTGCTTGTAGTGAGGAGGGAAGTGCTAATGGTGGTGGTTGCGGGAGGTAAGACCTAGGTGCAAACTGGGAGAAAATTTTGACATTTGAATGTTGTTGCGTCTGATGGGCAAGTAATCCGTTGCCTGATAGATAATGATGAGACTGATGATGAGGGTTATAAATCAGGTTTAGGATTCCAGTCGTTTATTCACTTAGGTAATTGGTGTCTTGGCCCACCACAGACAAGCCTGATGAGCAGAGTAACGTATGATTGGTAGTAGTGAACAAGTTCTGAGGAAGGAAAAACCCTTTAAATGGGATGAGTGCTAAGTGTGTGTGTGCTCAATAGCACAGTTGTGTCCATCTCTTTGCGACCCCATGGACTGTAGCCCACCAGGTTCCTCTGTTCATGGAATTCTCCAGGCAAGAATACTGGAGTGGGTTGCCATTTCCTACTCCAGGGGATCTTCCTGACCCAGGGATCGAACCCGTGTCTCCTTTATTGGCAAGTGGATTCTTTACTGCTGAGCCACCTGGGAAGCCCCAGCCATCAGTCACACAAAGGGAGGACTTACAGTTACATTTGGAGACAGTAATGGCATCGAACTTTGCCATCATCTCTACACCCACATTTGACCTTAAAGAGACAAATATAAAAATTGACAGGTGGCCTCAAGATCAGGAAACATAAGAAGTCACATTACCCATTGTTTCAGTTATTTCTTATAATAATAACTAACTACTTTGGCCACAGTTCCAGGCCATTTATTAAATTTCCATTTCTTGGCCTATTAATTCAGGGAGTACAGATCCCTAGAAGGTGTACAAGGTAAATTTTGTGATTCAGAAAGAATATATTAGCACCTAGGCATATTCACGCATGTATATTTCTCCTTCTCTTTTAATTTTTATTCTAGTCATGTATTTTTTTGTTTCAATGGAAAGGGTTAAATATCCAAAATGTTTAGGGATGACTGGAGAGTGGGCACTGTCCCCAGATGAATTCACATATCTTTTCTAAAATGGATCTTCATAGAGTCCCAAAGTTGATCTATTAATACACAATTAATTAATAGCTATTTCCTTTGGATCAACAGATAGGTCCAATCATTACTGTATTTACCCAGAGAGTCTCCAGAAATAATTATTTACCTTTCAAACAGGCTTCTTTCTTGTTTGCTCAGATAAGATATGTCCTTATTTTTGGAGTACATGTGGGTGAGTGCGGCACAGGGAATGTTTGGAGGCTTCATGCAGTAGAAGGCTTCTTGGTCTCGGGTATTCAGGTATTCACACAGTTCAGCACTTGAATTTAAAACCAGGGAACAGTCAGTACTGACTTGGGAGGTACCTCTGTTAAACTGGCCTGTGAAGATCACCCTGTCGTAGCCTTGGTTCCTGGCCCTCCAGAGAGCCGACACCCCTTCACTGGGGTGGATGAGCAGGACAGACAGGGACACCTGGCCCTCCCAGAACAGGGTGAAGCTCACAAGGTAGGTGCCATTGTTGAAGTCTGTCACCTTTCCAGAAGCACCCGCTTTCAGGGCTGGGGAGGACATCCTGGCCCTGAGGAAGTCCCCACCATATTCCTTCCTGTGTCCGAGGTGGTCTCTCATCTCTAGCAGGACGTCCAGCTGGTCCCCCCTGCAGTATGTGTCTCGAGGGTTGAGGAGGATGGCTCTGCTGTGTGTGGCGCTGGTGGTGGAGCTCACATTGGTGAAGGGTCTGGGTGGGATCAGCTGGTCTAGTTTCTCCATGATCCTCTTTATCCTCAGCTCAGTCTCTGCTGGTGAAACTATTGGATTCAGTGGTGGTTCAGGATGTGTTTTCATGACGAAATTCCAGTGATGGAGGGAAAAGGGCAACTTGAGTACAGTCCGTAACTGAAATGACAAGGAATACAATAGAGAACACAGAAAACGTGCCTATTTAATGTGATAATTATGGTAGGTTAGTCAACGTCTCTTTTATCAAATTTTATCAAATTTAGAAAAATTAAAATGATATTGAGATTACATTATCATCCATGTTTCATAGGAAAAATGATTTTCCTTAAAGCTGGTGGTGGAACTTCACTTTTCACTGGCTAATCTATTTCGTTGTTGTCTTGTTACACCACGCAGCTTGTGAGATTGTTCCCCAGCCTGGGATTGAACTCCTGGCCTTTTGGCAGTGAAAACGCCAAGTCCTAACCACTGGACTGCCAGGGAATTCCCATCACTGGCTAATCTATTTTGGGTGAGCCATTCTACTGCAAAGAACCCTAGGATCTTCTTTCTTAAAGTGATGATCATAAAATATACTTTCATTGGGCAATTGTGAAGAATGAGAAAATGCTTTTTAATTGCATAGCAGAGAACAGATGTTTATTGTTCTATTATTTTTATCTTAAAATTAGAGTTCCGTCATTTAAATAAATCTTTAAGAAAATTTTCAAGAAGCATGGAGATTTTATGTAATATACAATTATCTATTTTTTCTATTTCACTTTTTATACTTTGATTAAACAGTCTGTGGTATTTACTAGTAATTCTCAGATTACTGTTTTAAGTAACAGGACATAAGAGACATAGGCTACTTTCTATATTTATTTTCTAATCATAAAACAACACTGACATTATTAAAAGTGAGAGAATGCCACAACTCTATAGAAAATAAAAATCAGTCATGATTACAGCAACTACTCTTAACCATTATCCCTNTGTGTCCGAGGTGGTCTCTCATCTCTAGCAGGACGTCCAGCTGGTCCCCCCTGCAGTATGTGTCTCGAGGGTTGAGGAGGATGGCTCTGCTGTGTGTGGCGCTGGTGGTGGAGCTCACATTGGTGAAGGGTCTGGGTGGGATCAGCTGGTCTAGTTTCTCCATGATCCTCTTTATCCTCAGCTCAGTCTCTGCTGGTGAAACTATTGGATTCAGTGGTGGTTCAGGATGTGTTTTCATGACGAAATTCCAGTGATGGAGGGAAAAGGGCAACTTGAGTACAGTCCGTAACTGAAATGACAAGGAATACAATAGAGAACACAGAAAACGTGCCTATTTAATGTGATAATTATGGTAGGTTAGTCAACGTCTCTTTTATCAAATTTTATCAAATTTAGAAAAATTAAAATGATATTGAGATTACATTATCATCCATGTTTCATAGGAAAAATGATTTTCCTTAAAGCTGGTGGTGGAACTTCACTTTTCACTGGCTAATCTATTTCGTTGTTGTCTTGTTACACCACGCAGCTTGTGAGATTGTTCCCCAGCCTGGGATTGAACTCCTGGCCTTTTGGCAGTGAAAACACCAAGTCCTAACCACTGGACTGCCAGGGAATTCCCATCACTGGCTAATCTATTTTGGGTGAGCCATTCTACTGCAAAGAACCCTAGGATCTTCTTTCTTAAAGTGATGATCATAAAATATACTTTCATTGGGCAATTGTGAAGAATGAGAAAATGCTTTTTAATTGCATAGCAGAGAACAGATGTTTATTGTTCTATTATTTTTATCTTAAAATTAGAGTTCCGTCATTTAAATAAATCTTTAAGAAAATTTTCAAGAAGCATGGAGATTTTATGTAATATACAATTATCTATTTTTTCTATTTCACTTTTTATACTTTGATTAAACAGTCTGTGGTATTTACTAGTAATTCTCAGATTACTGTTTTAGCTAACAGGACATAAGAGACATAGGCTACTTTCTATATTTATTTTCTAATCATAAAACAACACTGACATTATTAAAAGTGAGAGAATGCCACAACTCTATAGAAAATAAAAATCAGTCATGATTACAGCAACTACTCTTAACCATTATCCTGTATAACCATTTCATGTGATTGTGAACACACTGAATATTTACCAATTAATTTTGATTAAAAATAGTGTCATTAAAACCTTTCGACCCTATGTCCAAATAATATTCCAGCCTATGGACATAGTTTAATATTTCACCTATTCCTATATTTTTAGATATTTATTGTATTCAGCTTTTCTCTGTTACTTATAATTCTGTAAAGGACACTTTTTGGTATAAATCTTCCCAGTAATAGCTCTGAATTTCCAAAAAAAAAAAAGCAGAGTATCTTGTGTTGGACTAGGTTACTATGGTTAACATTTTTACTTTTTATTATTGGACATGTTCTGATTTTTTAGAAATAAAAACATACAGAGATGGTATTAGTAACCAAGATGTGCCAGGTACCATTCTAAATGCTTTTCATTTGTTAGCTCATTAATCCTCACAATAATATATGAGGTATTTATTTTTATGACCCAATTTTCAGATGATGAAACTGGTTCACCTCAAAGTTAAGAAATTTAGCCAAACCTGCACAGTTAGTCAACAAGAGAGTCGACTTTTAATTCCAGGCAAGTATCTCTATAAATGAGCTACCCAAGGACTTCTCTGGTGGTCTACTGGCTAAGATTCCATGCTCCCAGTGCAAGGGGCTAGGTTCAATCCCCAGTCAGGGAACTAGATCCCACATGCCACAACTAAGGAGTTTACATTCTGCAACTAAAAGATCTCACACACTGCAACTAAGACCCAGCACAGCTGACTAAATAAATGAAAAAAATTATATATGTATAAATGTGTATATATATGTATATACACATGCTTACATACATCTGAGCTGCCCAGTGCTGCAAGTATGCCATAATGCTAGAATTCTCTCGCACTGCTGTTCAGCCTTTAAGAATGCTCACTGCATTTACCAATGATTCTACTCCTGAGAGCTCAGGGGATCATAGTAATGCCTCTGAATTTCCAATAAAGGCAGAGTAGCTTGTATTGGACTAACTTTCCTGTAGGTAACAATGATAAATTCTAGACACTCCCCTCTGCAACCCCCCCCTGCAAATCTCTTTTAAGAGCACTGGAGAGTGACCACAAACTGACAGATGCCAGAGGAGAGCTGAAATGTGAAAGAAGGAGCTACTCTGAATTTGCATAATAAAAAAGTGCCAACTGAGTTTCTTCACCCTGAAGTGAAATTATACCAAAAGTGACACATAGGTCTTCAGGAAGGAATGAAAAGCCCCAGAAATGGTAAATACATGGGTTAACATAAAATACTATGTGTTTCTCTTCTAATTTCTTTAAAATGCATATAATTACTTAAAAATTACAATTTTGTAATATTATAACAACTATAGCATAATGAATGAGTTGGGGAGTAAACGGGAATAAATTATTAAAAAGTTATTACAGATTACGTGAAGTAGCACAATATTAATTCTAAAACTTAAGAATATGCATTGTAATCTCCAGAGAAACCACCTTAAAAAAAAAAAACTTAGAGCTATAAAAATAATAGAGAAACTAAAAGAACATACTAAAAAAAAATGTCAAACCAAAGGAAGGAAGGAAATGGGGAACAGAAGAATAAAAATCAGAATGGCCAAACAGAAAATAAATAGCAAAATGGTGGACCTAAATCCACTCATATTAATCATTTCATTAAAAGTAAGTATATTAAACACTTCATTAAAGGGCAGAGATAATCATACTGCTTTGGAATAGTAGAGTTTGCAGATTTTTAAAAGACAGTATGTATGCATAAAATAATGTTTTGTTATCAATGCATTCATTTGTATATATTTTAGTATTTTGAAATATTTAAAATATTTTGGTGTTAAAAGTTATAGTTTGGCATTAAAATTTATGGTATTATCAAATTTTGGAAGAATTTTTGTTTAGTAAATTTGTGATCAATGTTTCAGTATTTGAGATAATTCATTTATAAAATGGTGAAGCTGTTATATTTCCAGCTATGTGATTAGTAATACATTCTAGAAAAAAGTTTTACTAGAATGATTTCTAAT
This sequence comes from Neotragus moschatus, assembly GCA_006410615.1. NCBI lineage: Eukaryota > Metazoa > Chordata > Mammalia > Artiodactyla > Bovidae > Neotragus > Neotragus moschatus. The sequence goes on along the minus strand of SJYA01002278.1, from coordinate 3,972,187 downwards.
AAATGGAGTGTTGAATTTTTTTTTTAATGCAGAGATAAAACAGTAAGACCCAACTACTTGCTATCTATGAGGAATGTAGGTTAAGTATTAAGATACCTATAGGTTGAAAGTGCAGAGAAGGCAATGGCACCCCATTTTAGTCCTCTTGCCTGGAAAATCCCATGGACAGAGGAGCCTGGTGGGCTGCAGTCCATGGGGTCGCTGAAGAGTCAGACACGACTGAGCAACTTCACTTTCACTTTTCAATTTCATGCATTGGAGAAGGAAATGGCAACCCACTCCAGTGTTCTTGCCTGGAGAATCCCAGGGATTGGGGAGCCTGGTGGGCTGCTGTCTATGGGGTTGCACAGAGTTGGACACAACTGAAGTGACTTAGCAGCAGCAACAGCAGCAGGTTGAAAGTGAATGGATAAAAAACCAGTATGTCATTAAAGCATAAAAAAGCTGCTATTAATGTTAAAGTAGACTTCAAGGCAAAGAGTATCACCAGACATAAAGATGGACATCCTAGAGTGATAAGAGGGTCAATTTGTCTGAAAACATAACAACCTTAAATGTGCCTACATATACATGTATTTATATGTGAAACAAAACCTGTCAGAACTAATGGGAGAAATAGAAAAAGCCACAATTATAATTAAAAATTAGAAAAATCTCTCTCAGTAGATGCTATAGGAACTAAATTTACAAATGACTAAGTACCTAGAGGATCTGAAGAACATTATTACAGTAACATTTTTTAACTATCACAGCATATTACCAAAGAATTTTTAATTGCTACAACTTCATGTGAAAATCATAAGTGATTTCAATAGAGTAAAATAATATTCTCTGCGCAAACTCTTTTGGTAGAAAAACAACAGGAAAATTCTGATTCAAGGTGTAGGAATAAGCACATATTATAACCTCAACTGGGTTTCCCTGGTGGCACAGATGGTAAAGAATCTGCCTGTAATGCCAGAGACTGGGTTCAATACCTGGGTCAGGAAGACCTCCTGGAGAAGGACATAGTAACCCACTCCAGTATTCTTGCCTGGAGAATCCCATGGACAGAGGAGCCTGGTGGGCTACAGTTCATAGGGTTGCAAAGAGTCGGACACGACTGAGTGACTAACACTTTACCTTTCTTTCTTAGCCTCAGTTTCCCACCATAAGATCATATAAATGGCAGAAAAGTACTTAACAATTTTCTAACTAATCTGGGAAATAGGAAGAAGCACCTTATATGGACCAGAACTTATAAGCAATCTCCTGAAAACTGAAAGGCAGATGAGATTAGATCAAGGAAGAACCCATGGCTGCCAGTGCATATAGGTGAGGCTTCGGGAAAGAAGGAAGTCACTCCAGGGACACTGCCAACATGGAGTAGGAGGGGTTGAGGGGAGGCCCATAGGAGGACAAACCACGCAGGTTGATATCTTCCTATTTCCCCACCTGTGCTGGGTCAGGCAGCTAGGAACAGGGAATTCTGTACTCTCATGAGAATAAAAACTATAGATATTTAAGTTGGGGAGGTCAGTAGGACCCAGTGTGCCTGGCAACACTTTAGACGAACAGGGAGCACTTATGCCACACACATGCTGGAGGAAACAGATAATGGCAGTCTGGACTGGCCCCCACAGAACTTCACACAACCAGGAATCAGCAAACAATTTCATCGAAGGTAACTCATGAGAGGGGCTTCCCTGGCTGTCCAGTGGTGAAAACTCTGCGCTTGCAATGCAGAGGGCGCAGGTTCCAAATTCCTGGTTGTGGAACTAACAGCTTGGTCAAAAAATAAAAGCAACTCTGAGAGAGAGGTATTATCAAGTTCAGCAAAGGGAAGGCATCCAAGGGAAGGAACAGAATTAATACAAAAATAAAATCGAAGCTTTAGAACAAGGATACTTTCTGGCCTCAGAGAGATCTAGATGATATATTGGATCTACGAACTAATAAGTCTTTTGAGATCTTGGAAAGTAAGACCCTACTGTTCCTTATGCAAAATCAGTAAGATTCCTTTATTCCAGCAGCAAGCAATTAGGAAATGTGTTTAAAAGAACAGTCATTACAATAGCAACAAAATAATGATGGCGTACCAAGATGTCAGTCTAACCAAAGATGCCTAAGACCTGAATGCAAAAGTTATAAAATTTAGTGAAAGATCTTGAAGAAGACCTATGTAGGTGGAGAGAGATGACATGTTGATAAACAGCATAATATTATAAACATGTCAGTTTTCTCAATTTGATCTATATGGCTAATGTAATGCACATATAATTTAAGTAGAATTTGTCACTAAATTTGTCAGACCAATTCCAAAACATGTAAAAGGGAAGGCCAAGACTGGCTGAAAACCTTCTAAAGTAGGTTCAGCAAGGATAACTTGACCTCCAAGTTTTCAAAACTAATTATGAAGTTCTGTTAATTATAGCCATGCATTATTGATACAGGGAAGCCAAATCGATCAATGGAATAGAATGAAGAACCCACAGAGGGACCTGTACTTATTAAAAATTTTGATGTACAGTAAAAATGACCTGATATATCAGCTTGGAAAGAAAGGATTACAAAATGGAAAAAGCTGGAAAAAGTGGTTATCCATACAGAAATAAAAGAAGAATCAGCCAAAAAAATCCAGGTACATTAAGGGTTCAGTGTCTAAATAAAGCAACCTTTAACATGGTAAGTAGAATATTTAGATAAACAATTTGACACAGGTGTAGGGAAAGGTTTATTAGTACTTAAAAAGCATTAACAGTGAAAAAACACAAATAAATTTTACTGTGTACACCTGAAATTATTCTGTTGTTCAGAAGTTCCTTGTGCATGTACGCTCAGTTGTGTCCAGCTCTTTGCAACCCGGAGGACTGTAGCCCACTAGGCTCCTCTCTCCATGGAGTTTTCCAGGCAAGAATACTGAAGTGGGTTGCCATTTCCTACTCCACAGGATTTCCTTAGAGAAGGTGTAAAGACAAGCTAAACCTTGGGAGGAGACAGTTGCAATGCAGATGTAAGGGATGAAGAGTGTGAGTGTAGATACACACAAACACACACAACATTATCCTCTCCCATATTGCATGATGATTATTAAGTACTTAAAAAGTTTGGACTTTTCTAGAAAGAGTGAAGTGTCACATGAAAATGTAGTTTTGTGAAACACAAAAAGAAAGCAATTCCTACCTTCATGGAGTTTTGGATAACTGCAAAAGTGATCCAAGAGGCTAATATAAACACCAGTATCAACAGTGACTTGTGATTTGCTATTCTCAGTGTCATGATCAGGATCCTAAAAGAGACAATGCAAAAACAGGCCCAAATACGCAGCACCAGGAAAGAAATGCAGAAATACTTGAAAAGTTCTCCTGATTCTTTTTTCCTCAGTTGTTACATCCAGAATGGAAACTTGGTCTTCCTGCTGCTCTTGCTGTGTCCCTGCTTTCTTTATTTACCGGCTTGTACCTTCAAGAGAAGCACTATTCTGAGAACGGAGCCCACCTTGGAGTCTAAAAATTGAGAAACTAAGAACCGGATGGGCGCAAGTGTGCTCATTCTCAGGGGGAGTTTCTAGGTTCTGCGTCATCTAACAGGCTTCCTGTTTTCTTCCCGTAAGAACAAAGAACAGACATAAAATATCCCAATAAATACTGACTGTGATAATCGTGTTATTTTGTGGCCATTTTAAAGTACTTGATTTTTTCTAGCTTCCTTTTTACTAATGTGTTAGTAGGTTCCCCCTTTCTTGTCTTACTAGCCTTTCTAGCACCCCTCAAGCTTGAGAAGGTGTCTTTTAAAATTCAGATTTCTCTCTTAAGAAATGTTTTAGACTTTCTCAGTGTTTTCCTATGGTTACATCTTCATTTCTGTCTTTGCCCTGGAATTTCAAGTTGTCTTTTCATATCAGTTGGCTTAAACACTGCTGTTTGAAAATTTTTCTTGTCTCAAAATTGTTTCTCCGCTTGAAGCAACTCCTATCCTAATACCCAGTTTAAACACAGAGGTTAGAAGTTTCTAAACCCAAGAATAAATGTTGCCCCTTTCCCTCACCTCGCCAATTTTGCAAATATTTTCATACCTTCAGTTTGACGACTTTGCATAACTCCATACACAGGAACTACTGTTGTAAGGCTTTGTTCTGAAGCCACCGGTGTATTACTGGGGTACCTCTCCTCTGTGCCAAGACAAATCACAGGTATACGTTGCAGTCTGCATGCTTGGAGCTTAGAGCCATAGCCCTCTTCTCGGTTCAGGTAAGGTGATTTGCCAGCTCCACCTTAAGGAAGTGTGTGGGGCACAACTGCAGTTCTCAGTTCACACAGAGGTCACACAGAAGTGGGGAGGAGAAATGAAATTCTCAGTATGCTTAGACGAGACAGTTTTCATGGTCTTAGACTTGATTAGTCTAATCTTAGTAAGTGTACAATAAATAACCAACAAAAAGTGTGAGTGAGTCTGGAAGGTTGAATGAATAGTCATCCCTGGGAAGCTGAACCACTTAGTCTCCATCTGAGCCTTGTCATCAAGATCCAGCTGCCAGGATTCAAGTGTGTATTATCCAGTGCAGAATAGGTACTCAATAAAATTTGCCGAATAAATTTGAAAGAACCTCACACACAACACAGGCGAGACAATGATATTGACTCACTCTCAGACCAACAGAGTGACAGCTTACAGTCATGGGTTTGAATCCATCTGGGATTTGTATTTCTTTTTAAAATCTAATATTTATTTACTTGTTTGGCTGTGTTGGGTCTTAGTTGCAGCACACAGGATCTTTTAGTTGTGGCATGCAAACTCTTCGTTGCATGGTGGGATCTAGTTCACTGACCAAAGATTGAACCTGAGCCTCTGCATCGGGAGTGCAGAGTCTTAGCCACTGGACCACCAGGGAAGTCCCTCGGATCTGAATTCTTGAACCGATAGAAATCGTGTCAGAAGGAGCAGGTGCCCAGGACACATGCACTGGTGCTCACGGAAGCAGAGGCCTATTACACTGTGGACCCCTCTACACTTTCATTTATGCACTCACACCCAGGAAGTTAAACCTCTTTAAAAATCTACTCTATCCTTTTGGTCATATGTATAAACAAGAAATCAAGACCTGTTTTGCAAGGATCTTCAGGATTTTGATAATCCTCCCAACATCCTTGATCCCACTCTGTGAAACTGACCTTAACAATACTTCTTATGTCTTTACATAATGACTGTTGAAAAAACTGTTTTAACCTTGTGTGACCGGGTCCAGGTTGCTCACTTCTTTCCTAGAGATAAAGCCTTTAATAAGAGATAAATATTTACAGACAACCTGATTTGGCTTCTCCATAGGAGACTGGTGCCAGTAACCATCCACGTTTCCAGCTTTCTCTGAGACATGTAGATGTATGGATTTTAATTTGCTTTGGTCATATCAATATTGATATTTAATGTTAACCTGAGGTTGGTATAATAGATATGTTTGACTTGAGGGACGCTCAGTCAGGAGAGTTTAAATGATTTGTCTAGGTCATCTAATGAGCTTTGAAACAGAGTTGGGGCCAGGATTCCTGCCACATTAACCTCTGATTCAGAGCCCTTTCCGATACTCATCATGTCTCCAACACATACATTAGAACCAAGTTCAGGTAGATCCTGGGGTTCATATGTCTATTTTCCATTATGCTTCAAAGAAATGTCTCTCTCTCTCTCTCTTTTTTTTTTTTTTTTTTGTGCCCGCCTCAGCCCTTGTTAACCTACCGTGGTTAAATTTACACCTTCCTAATTTCTCCATGCCAGCACCTGAGCAACTAAGAGAAGCACCTAGTCATCTCACTTTAAATTTATAACTGTTGGCTTCAAATGAACTCTCNTTTTTTTTTTTTTTTTGGTGCCACCTTTTAATTTGCTCAAAACCCTGGTGTGAGCACAATATATTGCTCTTTTTGCAGTGAGTATGTAGTTTCCTCATCATCTTTGAATAGTTTCCTTTCCCCTACATTTATGGGTCTAAATGAGGAGTCAGAATATGAGAACTTGGTCAGAGGTAGGAACATGGAGCCATGAGTTCATACAATAAAGCATAGCCCAGGAAAGCATCAGTTTGTTGGAGGTGTGAGTAGGGTAAGAGTAGTTTTACCTTGACTGGGGTCTAAAGGAGCCCAAGCAAACTGGGTAGACAGTCCAGGACTATGCACAGCAAAGAGCAGATGTCCAGAGAACATGTAGTGACTACTGAGCCACAAGGTAGAGAAGTGGCTGCCGCGGCCTCAGGAATCAACCAAGATGCACCTCACTGCTGAAGAGCCCACACTGAAAGGTGGGAAGTCTCGTGTCCATGGGGCCTGAGTACAAAGGGAGAGGCCTTGTGCCTGGAAGGATGATGGAAGATGCAATGTCAAGACGTCTCAAGGTGCCAGAAGTGAGTACTTGACATCGGACTCCATGTCACCGTGTGACGGTGGAGGGCACAGACTGCAGCTCAGCCATGCTGACGGAGGGGAAAGGTTAACGCTGAGGCAGATATAGGGGTAGGCCATTCACCATGACCCCAGATTAACTAGTAACAGATGGTCTTCCATTTGGGAACAGACCTCTCTTCCATTTTCAGGTATTGTGGAAAATTATCTGAAGTTCAGAGTGACTGCTATGTGCCTAACACTCTTTGAGAAAGGTGGTGACTCCCTGACTTCAGATGACACTGCAAAGCTACAGTAATCAAAACAGTATGGTACCAGCACAAAACAGACACAGATCTATAGGATAGGATTGACAGCCCAGAAATAAATCCACACACTATAGTCAATTAATCTGTGACAAAGGAGGAAAAAATATATGGTGGAGAAAAGACAGTCTCTTCAGTAAGTGGTGCTGGGAAAACTGAACAGTCACATGTAAAAAAATTAAATTAGAAAACTCTCTAATACCATATACAAAAATAAACTCAAAATAGATTAAAGACCTAAATGTAAGACCAGATACTATAAAACTACTAGAGGAAAACATAGGCAGAATACTCTTGACATAAAGCAATGTTTTTTTTGTGGCTCCTTCCCCTAAAGTAAAGGAAATAAAAGCAAAAATAAACAAATGGGATCTAATTAAACTTAAAAGCTTTTGCACAGCAAAGAAAACCATTGATGAAATGAGAAGGCAACCTACTGAACGGGAGAAACTATTTGCAATTGATATGACCAATAAGTGACTAATATCCAATATATGCAAGCAGCTCATGCAACTCAACGTCAAAGAAAACAAACAACTCTATTAAAAAATGGACAGAAGAACTGAATAAATATTTTTTCAAAGAGGAAATGCAGGTGACCAGTGAGTGCATGAAAAGATACTTAACATTACTAATCACTAGGGAAATGTAAATCAAAATCACAATATCATCTCCAACTTGGTAATATGGCTATCATCAAGAGTCCTCAAATTATAAATGTTGGTGAGAATGTGGAAAAAAGGGAAGCTTCCTACATGGTTGGTAGGGATGTAAATTGGTATAATTGGATGCAAATTGTATTTATATATATATATATATACACACACACACACATATACACACAATGGAATACTATTCAACCATAAAAAACAAAATTTTGCCATTTGCTGCCACATGGATGGAATGGATGGACCTGGAGGACATTATGCTAAGTAAAATAAATCACAAAGATAAACACTGTATGGTATCACTTATTATGGAATCTAAAAAATACAATTAAATGTGAATGTAACATAAAAGAAGTGAACTTACAGATAGAACAAGCAATTGGTTACCAGAGGTGGGGAGGGGCAATATAGGGGTAAAAGAGTGGGAGGTACACACTCTTGGGTATAAGATAGGCTCAAGGATGTGTTGTACAACACAATGGATATTTTGGAAGAACTGTAAATGGAAAGTATCCATTAAAAATTGTATTAAAAAATGTTAAAAAGGTGGTGCATGCACGCATGCTCAGTCACTCAGTCGTGTCTGACTCTGTGACCCCGTGGACTGTAGCCTGCCAGGTCCCTCTGCCCATGGGATTCTCCAGGCAAGGATCCTGGAATGGGTCGCCATTTCCTTCTCCAAAAAGGTGGTGAAATAGTGGCATAAAGCTGTTTCATTATGCCTAAGTCATTGCTACCTGGCCACTTGTATCATAGATGGGTACTTGTTTCAAAGGCAACAGGTTGAGATCCTGGCATGAGAACCCTGCCAAATATGAGTGCTCCCTTTTGATGGTCACTGCCTGCTTTCAGATCTCCTATTTGCTGCAGTTTGAAAGAGACACATACATGTGGGGAAGGAAGCAGTTGGTGGGCTGGCTTTGAGAGATGCATGGCTCAGATCAGGGCTAACATTTACCTGAAGGATTGTCAGCTACCAGGCCCTTTTCTAGTGCTCTTTATGCACTAGCATGCCTGTGTGCTCAGCCTTGTCTGATTCCTTGTGTTCCCATGGGCTTAACCCACCAGACTCTTCTATCCATGGGATTCTCCAGGCAAGAAACTGGAGTGGGTTGCCATTTCCTCCTGCAGGGGATTCTTCCTGACTCAGGAATCGAACTGCATTGCAAGCAGATTCTTTACCCTCTGAGCCATTGGGGAAGCCTGTCTTGATGCACTAATCCACTTAACTCTCAGAGTTTCACTATGAAGACATCACCATTTTCAGATGAGGGCACTGGGGCACAGGATGCTTAAACATTAGCTAAGATTGCAAAATCAGTATATGGAAGAGGCAGGCCATGAAGCCAGATCTCCAGAGCTGCATTTTTTATTCACTCCAAGGTCCGGCCAACAGTCATGAAATAGAAGACGTGAGACAGCAGAATCCATGCAGCAGGGAGAGAAAGCAGAGAGTAGCTAGATGTTCACAGCAGCAAGAAAAGCAGAGACAGAAAGTCACTCCTTGGTGCTGCACAAGGAGAGCCTGTTCCTGCTAGTGAGGCTGCTCCCAGCCCACTCCCAGGGCCCGCAGTGTGTCCTGAAGCAGGGCCACCAGCATCCAGGATCTAGTGCCTGATGACCTGAGGAGGAGCTAATGCAATGATGATAGAAATAATGAGTAATAAATAAATAATAGAAAAATAATAAATAGAGATTAAAAATTGTGCACAATACATGTAATGTGCTTGAATCAGCCCCAAACTCTCCTCCCTCTCCCCTGTTTCCTTGGTCTGTGGAAAAATTGTCTTCTATTAAACTGGTCCCTGGTGCTAAAAAGGTTGGGGACCACTGTCCTGAAGGTCCTTCCAGGTAGGTCCTCAGCAATGCTTTCCATCCCTGTGAGGAGCTGGAGTGTGTTGGGAGGCGGGGCAGAAGACTTTCATCTCACTTTCCAGATTCTCAGGATTCAATTCTGAAATGTGAGAAACTGTCCAAATTACATGAAACCAGCTACCCATATTGCGAATGTAAGTTGTTAGCTTTTTATGCACTGGCAACAGAAAGCATGTTTTTCATGAAGATGAAAAAGTAAAGCACAAGAAAACCACGAATATCTTTTTCAAACTCCCTCGACTCTGATAGTATTGATGATCCTAGCACCGTGTGTCCAGGGGTTTTTGTAGATGACTAAATGAATGTGCTTGTTCAAACAGTGATGTGACAAGTTTCCGGAAAAACTTGGATAGATTTGCATAGCCGGAACAGGAGGATATGGGTATCTGGCCATCTAGTCAGTTTCTGACCAAACGTTGAATAACAGGTTTGCCCGGTTGGCATCTTAACTCTAAGACAGAATGAAGAGGAACTTATTTTAAAAGTCTACATGCAGTCTTGCCCTTCAGGCTTGACTGGAACCCAAGACCTTTTTTTTAGTTATATGATCATAAAACAAGTGTATGTATTTTTTCTTATGAGAATGTGAATAAAGTAGAGTGACTTAAACACACATTTCAGAATGAAAAGTACTTAATTTTCTACTATAAATAGGACTTCCCAGGTGGTACGGTGGTAAAGAATCCATCTGCCAATGAAGCAGACGCAAGAGACATGGGTTCAATCCCAGGGTCAGGAAGATTTCCTAAGTAGGAGATGGCAGCCCACTCCAGTATCCTTGCCTGGGAAATTCCATGGACGCAGGAGCCTGGTGGGCTACAGTCCATGGGGCTGCAAAAGAGTCAGACACGACTAAAGGACTGAGTGTGCGCACACACGCAATAAATAGGTCCATGGTTAAGATAAGTCATTTCTCTGTGTGAGAACACTGTAGTAATAATTGCAGTAGTCAAGATTTGCTGATGAATCCTAAAATCTCTGGGTGGAAGTTTGAGGAGAAACAAGAATAGCTTTCCATCAATACATTTATTAATTTCAAAGTGAAAAATAGCAACTTTGTGTTGCAGACCAGCAGACACTGGCTTATGCAAGTGGTCAAGATTAATATCAGCACTAATAAGACAAATCTTCTTTCATGATATTGTACCGAGAAGGACATACCACTTCTGTAGTATTCTTGAGAAAAATGCATGACCCTGATCTAATTATGAGAAAATATTGGATAGCATAAAATGGAGGGACAATTGACAAAGTAACTCATAAATACCCTTCAGAAGTGTCATGATCATGAAAAATAGTGTGAAATTAAGCAGCTTTCAGAGATTGGAAGACACTAAGGAGACATGTCAACTGAATGCAATGTGGGATTCTTAAATTGGGTTCTGAAACAGAAAAAGGACTTTTTTGGAAACACTGGTGAAATTCAAACAAAGTGCCTAGTTTAGCCACTCATGTACCAATGTTAATTTCTTGATTTTGAACATTTTATAGTGATTATACTAGATGTTATCATTGAGAGAAGCTGGCTGAAGGGTACTCTCTGTATTATTTTTAAACTTTCCTGTAATTAGAAAATTATTTCAAAATTAAAAGTTTAAAAACTTTTTTCAAGTGGAGAAAATAATATATTCTTCCATGAAATGGTTCATTCTCTCCCGTGTCATCTGCTAAATGACTCACCAAATTATCTATCATGTTCACACAGATTGTTGCTGCTGCTTCTATCCTTTCACATTGCCACCTATACCTGGTATATTTCGGGGCTTTTCATCCTGTTTGGTCTGTTTGTCATCTGTAAATGTTATTCTTTGAGGGTTTATTTTGCTTTTTTTTTTCTTGTAGAAAAACATGGCTCTATACATATATAAAGATACATACATCTTATCTGCTGGGATAACTCTCCTTTCGTTGCTCTCATTTTTCAGAATTAGGTTTCTAGGTACTTCTCCCCTCTGCCCCCGACATTGTTAATAATCAGTGTTCCTGGGAGTTAGGAAGATGGGATACTAACAGAGAACGCTGAATCTCTCACTTGATTCAGCACTGGAGAGGCCATAGAAGTAAGAGGAGCTGGTCTATTTCAGATATTAATGAAAACTGTGAGATATCCCTAGGATTTGAGTTCTGATGTGCCTGATGGAGGCGAAGGTCTAGGGAGAGGAAGCAAACCTAGGGCAGAAAAAAGCTGGAAGCTATGGGCAGGGTAAAGATTCAGGTGAGGGTTCTGACTCCTTTCAATTTCCTTACCAGGCCCTGCTTAGAACATAGATTGCCGTCTTGTTACTGCAGGGCAGAGTAATAGCAACTTCTCCCAGCACCCAATGGGGAGGCAGTGTAGTAACATCCGGCACCACTAGGGGGCCCTGAGGTCTGCAGAGAGGAGAAACCTGCTTGAGCAAATGAAACTAGCTTGTGAGCTAGTCCTGAACTTTAATCTCTTCCCGTTGCTATGGGGGCACGCCTGTCATTTGTTTCAGGTAGTACTTCATTGTACGGGATTTTCCTATATATTATAATAATGCATGCTTAGTATCCCCAGTCCCTTGCCTTAAATACCTGTGGTAACAAGTGTCGTTAGAGCAACCCCTGAATTTCCCTCACATGTTTTCCAAATAGCTGACTAGATCACAAGGCGATTACAGCGCTTGCGGAAGCAGCACTTGGGTGGAGTTGCAAAGGCAGCTCACTCCAGGACTCTCGCCTGGAAGATCCCGTGGACAGAGGAGCCTGGTGGGCTGCAGCGCATGGGGTCGCCAGGAGTCGGACACGACTGAGCGACTTCAGTTTTCACTTTCATGCACTGGAGAAGGAAATGGCAACCCACTCCAGTGTTCTTGCCTGGAGAATCCCAGGGACGGGGGAGCCTGGTGGGCTGCCGTCTGTGGGGTCGCACAGAGTCGGACACGACTGAAACAGCAGCAGCAGCAGCAGCAGCACAGAAAGGCCACTGAGGGTTGGATGTGTGAGTAACAGAAAGGGACATTGTTGAGGACAGATCAAAACAAGCTCTTAGCACTAAAGAACCCTTCTAAGAAGCCCTGCAAATTCTCGGCCAATGGCACAAGTTCAAGTTCAGGCATGGAATTTGGTCTGTTCTCCTGGGAAGACATGATTGTTGATACCAGTGATCCCAGGGAAATGTGACCTCACAGGAAAAAATAATGAGACATCTGAAGAGCACAATTCCTATATAAAACAGGAGAAAAGTAATGGGCCACATAGACCAAGAATTAGAATTAAGCATAATATCATTCGAGAGAGAGAAAGAAGAGATACCAGTAGCCTGACTGTAAAGCAGAAATGAGGAGTCATTAAGAAGAACGAGTGGAAGAGTCTTGATCTAAACTATATTGACATTTTTATTAAAATATATAATAACCAAAATAAATAATAATTGAGTGAAAGAGCAGAATGTATACAAAAATCAAATTAGTAACCTGGCAGGTCAGTTTGAAGATCAGGTTGAAGAACTCTCCAGAAATCATCAAGAAGGAATTGAAAGAATGTGAAAGGCAAGTCAAAAGATATGGAGCAAAGAAGTAAAAATGCCAATATCCATACTTAATAAGAATCCTAGAATGGTAGGGTAAAAACGAAGGAAACAGAGACACTACCTTATTTTTAAGTACATATGAAAATTGAAATTACTGGTCACAAGGGAAATCTCAGTAATGTTTAAATTCATCATTTATATATAAAGCACAATGAAATCACAAAATATTTGATAGTGAATAACAATGAAGATACTTTATATCAAACATTATAGAAAGTCTCTAAATTGTATTAAGGGGGAAATATCTAACTGAAGATGCAGGTATTAAACAGCATCTTAATAAAAATTAACACTAAATGAGTTAGAGGTCCAAGTTAAGAAAAGAAAAAAAGAATATAGTAAACCTGAAAAAAGTAGAAGTATGGAAATCATAAATATAGAAGCATACTATAGGAAATGAAACAAGGAAATTATAGAAATGATCAGCAGAATAAAAAGCTCATTTTTAGAACAAAACTTAAAACAAGCAACTTTCTAGTAAATTTGATCATGAGAAAAAGATCAGCTATATAGGACTCTCCAGCTACTGAACATGAGAGGACAGAGGAACAATTTTTTCCTTCCTGACAACCACATTAATATTTAGATAAAAGAAATGCGATCATTTCAACTGAGGTTAAAGAGAAAAGCCAACAAAACACAACACTCATTCATAACTTAAAACAATATAAAAGCAACTTCTCAGCACACTAGGAGCTGAAGGAAACAATTAGTGTAACACAGGATATTTATTAAAGCCCTGCATCAAGTACATTACACTCATCTGTGAAATCTTAGAGGAATTCATACTAAAGTTCGGAACAAATGAAAGTTGCTTGTCATTACAACTTTTGTTCCCTGTTGTCCTGGAGTTGTAATGAAAGTAAGAAGACCTGAGGTGGGGGCGGGTATTTGGGGGGGAATGACAGAAGAGAAAAGACGAGAACATGTTCTCACACCAGACCGCATAGACAAGCTGCAAATTGTTGGAAATAATAAGAAAGCTCGATCAAGTTGTTTGATACAAGATTGTGAGTTGAATAGTGCCCACCCAAAATTGAAGTCCACCTGGCACCTCAGATTGTGACCTTATCTGGAAGGAGAGTCTTTGTAGATATACCTACGTAAGGATCTCAAGATGGAGTTGTTCCCAGTTTAGGTTAGACCCTAAATTCAGTGACTGATGTCCTTGTGAAAATAAAGAGGACACAGAGGCAAAAATGCCAGGTGGAGACGCAGGCAGAGACTGCAGTTATGCTGGCACAAGCCAAGCAGTGCCTGGGCTCACTAGAAACTGAGACAGGCAGCCAGGATTCTCTCCTGGAGTCTTCAAAGGGGGTGTCATTGTGCTGACACCTGATTTCAGACTCCCTGCCTCTGTGAAAGAATAAATGCATGTGGTTTGGGCCATACAGTTTATTACACTTTGTTATGGCAGCCCCTAGGAAACTAATCAACATAAAAAATCAATTTCTTTCTAAGCAGTAATAATGACCAATTAAAAATATAATAATAAAAATTTCTATTTGCAGTAACATCTAAAATTAACATGGGACATAAAACATTTTTATGGTAACATTATAAAATACTGGTAACATTATGTGTATAATATATGGTAACATTATAAAAACATAAAATACATCAAGGAAGATCTGAATAAATGAAATGTATGTCATGTTTATGAATACAAAGGTTTAATATCATGTCAATTGCAACTCTCCCCCAAGTTCTGTCAGTTCTCTATCAGTTGACTCTAATTATTACATGGAAGAGCAACAGCCCAGAAGTAAGTCACCAAACCTGCAGAAGCAGCTCAAAATAAAGGGCCTACCCTACCAGATATCAGTTTATTAAAAAGCAATTGAAATTAAGATAGTCTGGTATTTGCACCAGATGGCCAACACTGAAATTAGATTGATTATATTCTTTGCAGCCAAAGATGGAGAAGCTCTATACNATTGTCATTACAAGTTGATGAACTTGATACACAATTTAATGAACAAATTCTTGTCCTAAAAACAAAACAATTCATTATAAAATAAGTTTCCTATCCTACATTGTGCAAATTCCAGATAACCATTTAAACAACCTAATGGTTACCAGGGGATTTGAGGGGGAGGGATAAATAGGGAGATTGGGATTGACATATACATAAGAACAGGCTAGATAGCATAGGAAACTATTCAGTACTCTGTAATGGCCTACATGGAAAAGAATCTAAAAAATAGTGGATGTATATATTCGTATAACTGGTTTACTTTACTGTACACCTGAAACTAACACAATATTGTGAATCAATTATACTCCAATAAAAATTTTTTTAAAGTGAATACTCCCTTCTATTTCTTATTTTTTGGATTTTTTAAAATAGATATGTATTATAAATGAATCTAAATAACTTTATCAAATACTTTTGTGCACCTATGGAAATAAATGTTAATTTTTTTTCTTAATGGGATTTCATTAATTACATTTACAGATTTTCTATTTTTAAAAGACAATGGCATTCCTGAGATAAATCTAATTTGGTCATGAGGATAAGATTACTTCACCTTATAAGAGGAATATGCCTGTTTTTGAAAAACCTGAGTTACAAAAGTGAATTCTTATGAAGTCAAATATGATTACTATTAATTTCAATAGGAAAATATTTTAAGTAATCTCTGCATCAAAATAACATCTATTTTTATTATAACAACCCCAAATACCATTAAAATAAGCACAATTACTTCAAACACAATTACTTTAAAATGATTTTTGAGAACACAACCTGCCAAAGCATTTCTCTTTGTTAATCACATTGTATGATAAGTCTTATCTTCTCTCATTAAGGAGTTTTCTTTTTAAGCAATGACACATCTTACTCTAAGACTATGCTCACAAAGATGTGTTATATATGATGTTTGTGTGATTCAGCCTTTAGGGTAGAGAGAACAAAATTCAGGAAGAAAAAAAGAAAGCAAAAGAACTTGATGGAAACAAAGCAGATTTATACCACACTCATTGCAACAGTTGATAAAAAAAAGGGGGCGTGAAATCTCAGATCATTAGTGTAAACCAGCTCACGTTCCCTGAGAGGAAAGGCAGCATGGCACTCCTGCAAAGGTAGGCTATATGGCGGGTCTCATTTCATAGGGCGCACCTGCTGGCAAGGCAGAGAAGGCAATGGCACCCCTCTCCAGGACTCTTGCCTGGAAAATCCCATGGAAGAGGGGCCTGGTAGGCTGCAGTCCATGGGGTCGCTAGGATTTGGACACAACTGAGCGACTTCGCTTTCAGTTTTCACTTTCATGCATTGGAGAAGAAAATGGCAGCCCACTCCAGTGTTCTTGCCTGGAGAATCCCAGGGACGGGGGAGCCTGGTGGGCTGCCATCTATGGGGTCACACAGAGTCGGACACAACTGAAGTGACGCAGCAGCTGGCAAGGCACCCTAAGTAAAAAAATGACCCTTATAAAACAAACAGGAGGCCATGTAAGTTGANTTGGAGAAGAAAATGGCAGCCCACTCCAGTGTTCTTGCCTGGAGAATCCCAGGGACGGGGGAGCCTGGTGGGCTGCCATCTATGGGGTCACACAGAGTCGGACACAACTGAAGTGACGCAGCAGCTGGCAAGGCACCCTAAGTAAAAAAATGACCCTTATAAAACAAACAGGAGGCCATGTAAGTTGAAGTACGGATATTAAATAAACTCTTTTTTAATTAGATTCTCTTAATCCAGATGGTTACTGATCACCAAGATGGGTATTTTATTTACCTTATACACAGTTAGACGTAGGTAACTTCCACTTAGGATTTTCATATCTATATTCCTGAGTTAAATGAGCCTGTAACTTCTTCTGATTGTGTTATCTTTATCAGCTTTGGCATAAGATTTCATAGAATGAATTGCAGGCTATCCCTTTAGTTTCTGGAAAAACGTATATAACTTAGGGTATCTCTCCCATAAAAGTTCAACCACCGACTCTTGTAAAACCATCTAAATCCAGTGCTTATTTCAAGGAGAAGTCTTTAATGACCATTTCTATTTCCTTAATGCTTACCACTCTGAGTTTCCTTTTTCTTATTAAACTAATTTGGCATTTTATTTTTTCAGAAATGCTTCATTTCTTTTAGTTTTTGAATTTGTTGGTTCATCAGCTTTATATCATTCTTTCTGTTAGCTTCTGGAGTATATATTCTTATTTTCATTTTCTATTTTGTTCATTAAGATTCTCTCAATCAGTCTTTAAGAGACTTGTCTTTCTTTTTAGTCTTTTCAAAGAATAGATTTTAGTTGTGTCAATATTCCTTGTGGTGTAATAAAAAGTATATTTGGCTTTTGTCCCTGGGTTTTGACACAAAGCTCTTAAAACTCTTACATTATTTTTGAGTGATAAGAGTGTCTTTTGTTATTCATAATGAGCCCCTTTAGACCACAGCTGAGTTTAAGCTAATGAGGTGTCTTGATTTGATTGGGGTCTGGTCACCAGAAAGACCAAGCACATGATTAAAAGGTGGGAACTTTTAGTCCTGTCTCCCAACCCCTGGGGAGGCAAGTGTGGCTGAAGATTTGCCAACTAGATCCGAAGACCTTCTGGGTTGGTGAACATGACAGGGTGCCGGGAGGATGACGTGCCCAGAACAGACACGGAAACGCTGTGCCTCCCCACCCATGTCTTGTCCTACGCATCTCTATCATTTGACTGTTTCTTAGGTGCATCCTTTATAATAAACAGGCAATGCTAAATCAAACACTCTCCTGCATTCTGTGAGTCATTCTAGAAAGTGATCAAGCCTGAAGAAAGGGTTGTGGGAATCCATATTTCCAGCTGGTTGATCAGAAGTACAAGTGGCCCCTGGGACTTTCAATTAGTGTGTGATATGGGGGCTGACTTGTGACAGTGAACTTTTAACCTGTGGAGTCTGTGCTACCTCTGGACAATTAATGGTAGAATTGAACTGAATCGGTAGACAACTAGTTGGTGTTGGAGAATAGATTGGTATGTGGATAAATGACATGTGTTTGGTGTTAGGATGAAACCATACACTTCCTATTGCTGTTTGAGTCTCAAAATTTTTGACTCCTTTGTTGATTTGTTTGTTGAGATGATCTCTTTTGGTTTCTTAAGATCAAGAGTTACTTAATTAAAACTTTATTGTTTCAATAAATGCATTCAAAGTGAATTTCTTCCCAAGTTCTGTTTAGATGTATGTTACAAAGTTTGACATGTAATAAGGTTGCTGTCATCTATACTAAGCAATATTTTTTTAAACTTTTTATTTCCTATTGGAGTACAGCCACTTAACAATGTTGTGATAAACATGTATCCATTGCCCCCCAAACGTCCCTCCCATCCAGGCTGCCACATTACATTGAGTGGAGTTCCATGTGTAATACAGCAGGTTCTTGTTGGTTGTTATTTTAAATATAGGAGTGTGTACATGTCCATCCCAAACTCCCTAACTATCCCTTCCCCTCATCTTTCCCCCTGGCAACCATAATTTCATTCTGTAAGTCTGTGAGTCTGTTTCTCTTTTGTAAGCAAATTCATTTGTAGTGTTTATTTTTGGATGTCACACATAAGGGATGTCATATGATATTTCTCCTTCTTTGTCTGGCTATACTAAGCAATATTAACACCATACTTAATCGAGAAGATAGAATGCATTCACTCTAAGATCAGGAGCAAGTCAAGGATATCTGTTCTTATCATACTTACATTACACTTGAGGTTTCAGAGTAAGGCTAAGAGAATTCTCTTGAGATAAACAGTGTCTTTCAGGTGAAAGGCAGTGTACAGCTGGAGCTGGGAACAGGGTAGGAGGGCTATGCCACATGACCCTGAAGCAGTCTGAGCTTTCACCATTTATTGAAGTGGCCCGCCAGAGGGGAGAAAACAGGGGAGACCTAAGAGAAATCTTTCCAAAGCACTTTGGACTGCCTTCATCTGGTGTACTGCAGCAGTTTCCAAGGTTAGAGACAAGGAATCTACTGAGGTGGAAAGTGAGACTGGAGAGCAAATAAAAATCCTTCAAAACCCAAAGAAGCTATCATCATAAGTTGGGAAGCTGGTGCCGGGCCTCTTAAGCTTAAAAGGATCTATGGAGTCTTACGTTTGATCAGACTTAAGCTCTACTGGAGAGAATCTCTGATCTTGCCTTCCAAAATTTTTCTAAAGTTTTTATTTAATATTGGAACAGAGTTGATTTGGGCTTCCCAGGTGGTGCTAGTGGTAAAGAGCCTGCCTACCAAGGCAGGAGACATAAGAGATGTGGGTTCGATCCCTGGGTTGGGAAGATCCCCTGGAGGAGGGAATGGCAATCCACTCCAGTACTCTTGCCTGGAGAATCCCATGGACAGAGGGGGTACTACAGTCCACGGGGTCATGACTGAAGCGACCTAGCACATAGTTGATTAATGGTGCTGTGTTAGTTTCAGGTGTACTACAAAGTGATTCAATTTTATACATGTATCTGCTCTTTTTTGAATTCTTTCCCCATCTGAGTTATTGCAGAATATTGAGCAGTGTTCCCTGTGTTATACAGTAAGTCCTTGTTGGTTATCTATTNGTCATGACTGAAGCGACCAAGCACATAGTTGATTAATGGTGCTGTGTTAGTTTCAGGTGTACTACAAAGTGATTCAATTTTATACATGTATCTGCTCTTTTTTGAATTCTTTCCCCATCTGAGTTATTGCAGAATATTGAGCAGTGTTCCCTGTGTTATACAGTAAGTCCTTGTTGGTTATCTATTTTAAATATAGCAATGTGTATATATCAATCCCAATCACCCAATTTATCCCTCCCTCTACCCTTACCCCAGTGACCATAAGTTCATTCTCTAAGTCTGTGAGTCTATTTCTGTTTTGTAAATAAGTTCATTTGTATCATATTTTTTGATTCTGCATATAAATGATGTCATGACTTTTGTCTTTCTCTGCTACATCTCCAGGTTCATCCATGTTGCTGCAAATCTGCCTTCAGAATTTTTAAAGCCAGTGACAAACTGAATCAAGCTAAAACTGTACAAAATCCAGACACATCTCAGGGAGAGATTAAGTTGACTCAATCCTGCATTCTAGTATCTTGAAAGAAGGAGTGTGCCCTTTTGGGGGAGGGTAATATTTCCTTCAGTATCTACTACTTGTTTATATGGAATGTCTGACACAGCGTCAAAAATTATAAGTCACATAAGGAAGACTCAAAGATGGTCCTGTTGTTGGAGTTATTAATTAGAGACTTTAACATAACTTTTGGCAAATATATTAAAGGCTCTAGTGGAAAAACTGGACAATGTAATAGACAGAGGAATTTTACCAGAGATACAAATTATAAAAAAACTCAAAGAGCTCTTTTGATGGAGCTTTAAGATTCATGGGGTCACAAAGAGTCGGAGAAGACTGAGCGACTGAACTGAACTGAAGATGAAAATGTTAAAAATGAAAAAAGAATAATGCAGAACTGAAAAATTTATTTGTATTATGACAGACTTGGACTCAGAAGAAGAAGGGAACAATAAACTGGAAAACAGGCCAATAGCATTTGTATGGAATGAAGACCCAAAAGAAAAAAGGCANTGAGCGACTGAACTGAACTGAAGATGAAAATGTTAAAAATGAAAAAAGAATAATGCAGAACTGAAAAATTTATTTGTATTATGACAGACTTGGACTCAGAAGAAGAAGGGAACAATAAACTGGAAAACAGGCCAATAGCATTTGTATGGAATGAAGACCCAAAAGAAAAAAGGCAAAAATCCAAGACCAGAATATCTATAATATGTGAGACACTATCAACTGGACCAGTATATAAGGAACTAGAGACCTAAAAGGAAAAGAGAGATAATGGGGTAGTAGAGATATCTGAAGAGATAATGACTAACCATTCCCAAACTGAGGAAAGACATCAGCTTGCAGATTTAAGAAGCTTAATGAATCCCTAATGCAATCAAACAGACTTCCTCAGCTATTCATATCTTGATTAAACTGACAAGAATCAAAGATGAGACCTCTTGTAAGAAACACAACAAACAGACACTTGATATAAAAGATGTATAGTCAAGATTCTCCGGAGGAACATAACCTAGAGGTTGTATATCTTTTATACAGTGCTGAGTTTGTAGCAGAGACAGAAATAAAACTATAAGATAACAAGAGTACAAAGGGTAGCAGANTTTCCAGTAGTCATGTATGGATGTGAGAGCTGGACTAAAAGGAAAGTTGAGCACCGAAGAACTGATGCCTTTGAACTATGGTGTTGGAGACGACTCTTGAGAGTCCCTTGGACTGCAAGGAGATACAACCAGTCGATCCTAAAGGAAATCAGTCCTGAATTTTCATTGGAAGGAATGATGCTGAACCTGAAGCTCCAACACTTTGGTCCCCTGATGCAAAGAACTGACTCATTGGAAAAGACCCTGATGCTGGGGAAAATTGAAGGCAGGAGGAGAAGGGGATGACTAAGGATGAGATGGTTGGATGGCATCNCAACCAGTCGATCCTAAAGGAAATCAGTCCTGAATTTTCATTGGAAGGAATGATGCTGAACCTGAAGCTCCAACACTTTGGTCCCCTGATGCAAAGAACTGACTCATTGGAAAAGACCCTGATGCTGGGGAAAATTGAAGGCAGGAGGAGAAGGGGATGACTAAGGATGAGATGGTTGGATGGCATCACCGACTCAATGGATGTGAGTTTGAGCAAGCTCCATGAGTTGGTGATGGACAGGGAAGCCTGACATGCTCTAGTCCTTGGGGTCACAAAGAGTTGAACATGACTGAGTGACTGAACTGACTGAAGGGAGAAGTGAATCCAGGTGCACACAACACCTTTTGTCTCTGGCTAATATTTACCAAGTCATGTCCATGTTCTCACACACTCCTGCAGGTTATAATACTGTCTCAGTTACAGCAATTGAGGTGGGGCAGTGAATGGGTGTGTGCATTTGGAAAGAGGATTCAACTGTACACTCGAAATGAGTGAACTATATTATGTGTAGTGTTTTTATGTCTCAATAAAACACAAGTTTTAAAAGTCAACAAAGACATCTGTTTCTACAGAAAATATTGCAAGCTGCAAAAAACAAAACAAAACAAAAAAAGAAAACGCACTCTTATCCTCACAATGGGAAAAGGTCAGATAATCTACAAAAGTGTAATTTCGTTGAGTACATCAGAGAACTCAAGTAGCAAAACAAGCAAATAATCCAACTTCCAAGGAGGGGCAATCTCCTTCAAGAAGAGATGAGATACACAAACCCTTTCATATTTGGCTTCATACAGGAAAAAGAGAAGAGAGCATTAGTAAAAGGAAAGAAGAAACCAGCAAAAAAGTAAATGAAATGTTGCAGGTCAAGTGTGAGTTTGGGCTTCCCAGGTGGCTCAGTGCTAAAGAATCCGCCTGCCAAAGCAGGAGATGCAGGAGAGGTGGGTTCGGCCCCTGAGTTGGCAAGATCGCTGGACGAGGAATTAGCAACCTGCTCCAGAACTCTTGCCTGGAAAACTCCATGGACAGAGGAGACTGGCAGGATAGTCCATAGGGTTGCCAAGAGTCAGGGACTGAGTGACTGACCACACACAAGTGGGGGCTTATGTACTGGTTTGAAATAGATGAGCATTCCAGAAAACAGTGGGGACAGTCACCTATAAACTATTCCTTGTGGCTCATCACTAGTGCTCACGAGGACGACTAGGGGCAAGGCAGGAGATTGAGAGAGTACCCTTACTTGGTGCAGGCATGAAGGAAGGGATTGGCAGTCACTAAGGGACTGGCATTAAGCCCTGCAGACTTCCCTAGGATCTTTAGCAAAATTTCAATCACTTGAGGAGAAGCTGCAAACAGGTTAGAAATTCAAACTGTTCTGCCTTGAGAGTAGAAAATGTAATGTTCACATTCCCAGAACACAAGCAAAGATCCAATCGTGCAAAGACAGGAGATAGGAGAATAAGACCCCTACATCAAGGGAAGATAAAGGAAGCCGTCATGGACTCAGGATTTATACTGACAGTAGGCAAAAGGCTGCTACCATCTGGAACAGAGAAGGAACCCCTGTGAGACCAATCATGGTTACAAGGCAGAGAGTGGCTGCTACAGGAAAGAAGAGCAGGAACTCTGAGAAAGGCTCTCTCAAAGACCCAGGCACAGAGGACCTGCCCAAGACAGAGCCTAGAGCAGGAAAACAGAGACTGTCTCCTGTGCTTAGTCCACCCCAGGCTTAGTCCCCAGGAACAAGGGCACAGCAGCCTCTGCAACCAGTGGAGGGGGAGCACATCACCTTGGCCTCAGAGATTGCTGATAGCAGAGAGGGCGGAAGGGACACTGAGGAAACTCCCTCCTGCATGTCAGCCTAAGCACAGGGCAACAAAGAATCTGAAGCCTGTGGTACACTGCAGATTAATTACAACAGTAAGAAAAGTTATTAGGGTGTTGTCAGGCAGCAATGGCGCTCCATCTTTCTGTCGGTTGGAATGGAACTTGGAACTGGGTTGGGCCTCAAAATGTTTGTTACCCAGCTGAAAAAGCTGTTGACTCTTCCCAGCGCCTATACCAATATTTCAAATTGTCCTTTTGTTTACTTTCTGGAGTGTTTTACACTCTGAGGCCATGCACCTTCATAAGATTGAAGATGGATGAGAGATAGTGAGAGAAAGGTGACGGTCAACGGGAATGCTGGGAATTCACTTGAGTTACCAGGCAGACCCACTTTCAGTTCAGTTCAGCTTCAGTCACTCAGTTGTGTCTGATTCTTTGTGACCCCATGAATTGCAGCATGCCAGGATTCCCTGTGTTTCACCAACTCCTGGAGCTTGCTCAAATTCAGTGTCCACCAAGTAGGTGATGCCATCCAACCATCTCATCCTCTGTCCTCCCCGTCTCCTTCTGACTTCAATCTTTCCCAGCATCAGGGTTTTTTCAAATGAGTCAGTTCTTTGCATCAGGTGGCCAAAGTATTGGAGTTTCAGCTTTAGCATCAGTCCTTCCAATGAATATTTAGGACTGATTTCCTTTAGGATTGACTGGTTTGATCTGGCAGTACAGAGGACTCTCAGGAGTCTTCTCCCACACCACAGTTCGAAAGCATCAATTCTTTGGTGCTCAGCTTTCTTTATAGTCCAACTCTCACATCCATACAAGACTACTGGAAAAACCAAAATTTGACTAGATGGACCTTTGTTGGCAAAGTAATGTCTTTGCTTTTTAATATGCTGTCTAGGTTGGTCATAGCTTTTCTTCCAAGGGGACCTATTTTAGGAAAGAATATTTATGGCAGTTGAGGATCTGGAGTAGCAAATGATCCCTTTAAAGCATTCTGTTTCTTTCTACATCTTGGAAAGGCTTCAAGGTACCAGGATGCTTTGTACCCAAGCTTGAAGCTATTTTCATGGTTTACAGTATTTGTAAATTCTTCTCAAGCACCACAATTTGAAGGCATCAATTCTTCCTACATGACTACTAGAAAAGCCATAGATTTGACTATATGGACCTTTGCAGGCAAAATAATATTTCTGCTTTTTAATATGCTGTCTAGGTTTGTTAGCTATTATTATTATAATTTTCATCAGTTCAGCTCAGTCACTCAGTTGTGTCCGACTCTTTGCGACCCCATGAATCATAGCATGCCAGGCCTCTCTGTCCATCACCAACTCCCGGAGTTCACTCAGACTCACGTCCATCGAGTCAGTGATGCCATCCAGCCATCTCATCCTCTGTTATCCCCTTCTCCTCTTGCCCTCAATCCCTCCCAGTATCAGAGTCTTTTCAAGTGGGTAATAAAGTCCTTGATGTTAGAATGAAAAGGAAGACTGGAAGCAAAGGATATTATAGAGATTGAATTGACTTGTTTCCTCATTAAATGTGATGGATGAGAGAGAGGGCAATGCCAAGAATGGTGCTCTATTTTGAGACTCCCACGGCAGGCAGTATGGTGGTGCCCATGGTACACTGCAAACCATGTGCCTCGTTTGTAAAAGGTGGACCATTCAGCTCCAGCCTCTTCCATTTAGGACTGCAAGCCTAGTGGTGTCAATTCACCATTTTTTCAGCTGAAGCCAGAAATCCAGATGATTGTGTGAAATCTTCTGAATTTTTATATTCTTAAAAATCTAGAGCAAATAAAGCATCACCATAAGGTACACATTTGCAACTTCTGTGCAGGATCTCAGAGGTTCCTTTGTTGTAGAACTCATAAATGCCTGTCCCATGAGTGCCCTGCATATTTTTAGGTTCTTATTAAGTGCTGGTGAAATGAATGCATTTTTGATAAAAGATTTTCTAGGAAGCATGTATACCAATACTTGAGAGAAATGGATGCTAAAATATAACACTGCTGTTTAAGACTTAACATTTAAAGATTAGAGATGCAAAAGGAATCTTAAGCAAACATTATAAACATATTAGGTAGGGCTGACTTCGGACAAGGTTGTTCAAAGAAATGGTTTTCTCTTCAGTCAGCATATGCTACTTTTATGTCCCTGTAAGCTCAACGATCTTTTTACACTGGCAATAAACCATCTAATTTTCCTCTTGATTCTTCATTTGATGTCACATTTTGTTTTTCTGACCTAGAAAGTATCTTTAAACATGTTTTACCCTTTGCTGCTCATGACACCGTATTGCATTCTCTTTTCTTGTTAGGGCTGCCCTTATCTGGTTCCCTTTCCACCTGTCTCTAGAAAGCTGATGATTCTAGCTTTCTTAAAGTTCACATCTATGTCTGTGAACTAGAGAGGAAATCCCCATGAAGTCTTGAAGGGTGAATCCTAGTTATCCAGGAGACAAAGGCATAGCCAGAAAGAGGACATACCAGGCAGAGGGGAAAGCACGGGCAAAGCAAAAAAGATGGGAAGGTTAATTATGTTCGGGCATGGTGGTGGGACAAGGGGACTAAGGTGCACGTGAAGAGGCAGAAGATGAGGCTTGAAAGAAGAGGCGACTCTTCAGCCCCCACTGGCTTTGAGGGCACAGTCACTCTCCTTAGTTTGACATTCAAGACTTTCTACCCTGGAAAATTTGCAGACTGAAATGCTTCCCTCTCACACAGATGAAGGCAATCCAAAGTCCCTCATGAGCTTTGAATAAAATGGATCTGGGTTTATATACACATGCTTTGCAATATACAAGCTACTTGATCTTTAGAAAGTTGTTTAAAATCTCTGGACCCAAATTTCCTCACCTCTAAAAGGAAAATTAAGTATGTTTATCTCAAAGAGATGTTTTGAGGAACCTAATTACATGAGAAATGTTTATAACATACCTAATACAGTATGTATTTGGCACCTAAAGAGTCTTCAGTGAGTGGTAACTAGGAGTAGTAATAGGGTTGTGTCCCAAAATACTGATTTACTTTCAGTTCTCTGAATGTACTACATTCATCCTCATCCACATGTTTTTGAAGATACTGTGATCTCTACCTGGAGTTTCCCAAAAGCCTTCTCTGACTTTCCTCCCTCTATCTCTGATTGTTTTTGATGGGTTTCTATTTCCAGCACAGATGTTTCTTAATCCAAGGGTCCCCTTGGGAGATCTATAAATGGAAATCAGAGGCATCTGTGAATTTAGATGGGAATCAGTTATATCTTTANACCTGGAGTTTCCCAAAAGCCTTCTCTGACTTTCCTCCCTCTATCTCTGATTGTTTTTGATGGGTTTCTATTTCCAGCACAGATGTTTCTTAATCCAAGGGTCCCCTTGGGAGATCTATAAATGGAAATCAGAGGCATCTGTGAATTTAGATGGGAATCAGTTATATCTTTACTTTCACTAACATCTCACTGGAAGTCCGCATTCAAAGAATTTTGTATGGAGATAATAAAGCTCAATAGTATGAGTAATATCTGATATTTAAGCCATTAAAAGTCACAAATATTTCATATCATGTCCCAGTTGTTGCAGATTTCACAAAACAGCCATTTACTCACAGTACTACTTTTAAATGATTATAAACGGTTTTTGTTTAATAGTGGTAACTGTGAAGGGCATAAATTTCTGCATCATATTTTAAAATGCTCTGAACAGTAAAATTCAGTGTAATTAATTTCTTTTTAATCCTGTATATTTTAATTCATGCACTTAACACTGTTTTGAGAAAAGGTTCATAGATTATAAAAGCTTTCTATGGGATTAAAAAAATAAGCTTAAGAACACCTGTCCTTATACTTTCTATAGTATATTTTCCCACTAATTTAGATAAATATGGGCCTCCCTGGTGGCTCAAATGGTGAAGAATCTTCTGCAATGCAGGAGACTAGCTTTAATCCCTGGGTCAGGAAGATCTCCTGGAGAAGAGAATGGCAATGAACTCTAGTATTCTTGCCTAAAAAATTCCATGGATTAAGGAGCCTGGCAGGCCACAGTCCATAGGGTCACAAACAGCTGGACATGACTGAGTGACTCACACTTAGATAAATATACTATTTTCAGTTAAAATATCATCACAAATTTGCATTCTGGGCAAAACTTCTTAGTCTCTTTTAATATCATCTTTCTCAGTCAAAAGGGAATATAACACACGATTACTTTTAGTTGTAGGAAGTTAATGTCCAATCAGCACACTGAACATGAGCTTTCCTTAAATTAAGGTTTTCTTCTCTGGTCCAAGGATCTTTGTCTTCCTAAAGCCATTTTTCCTTTGAAATAAATCCCAGAAGACTTGCAACATCAGCTTACAGTGGAGTTGGCCACCAGGAACATCATCACTCCCACAACAGTAGGAAATTCCAGATCATCTACAGAAAGATGACTTTTGCATAACTCTCAGAAACCAGGGCCACAGGCCAGTTATCTCAACTTAAAAATCTAAGAAAAGCAAAGTAGTCCAAGAACAGAAGGGACACAAACAGTGATTCACTTTTGGTGGTTGGGTGGTGGGGTGAAGGATGGGTAAGAATTAAAAATTATTTTTAAACAAATTGTTGAAAGCTAAGTATGAGCTAGTGTAAGGGTAGAGAACTCCTGGGGCTGATGACACATGAGAGTTTGTCCCTACCTGCCAGCTCTTCTCTGTGGGCCTCCACTAAGCCCTCCTGGGAAAAATGAGGGTCAGGGCAGGAGGCTGGATGAAGTCTCTCTTGGTGGTGCAGGCCTGGAGGAGAAGGCAGCCCCTTGATAGGAAAGGCGCCAAGTCTCCCCTGCATTCTCCTCTCCTACAAACAAAGCCTGTGCCCTTGGGAGAGGACAGTGAACCCTTCCCAGAGCATGTGTGAAGACTGACTCTGGCTGGGGAAGTGGAGAAGAAAGAAAAACTATAGACTCCTATAGGGAGTGTGGAGGGGAGGACACAGGCCATTAGGGATTTCCTAATGCTGTGATCTTCCCAGGTGGCACTGGTGGTAAAGAACCTGCCTGTCAATGCAAGAGACATAAAGAGACACAGGTTCAATCCCTGGGTTGGGAAGATCTCATGGAGAAGGAAATGGCAACCCACTCCAGTATTCTTGCCTGGAGAGTCCCATGGACAGAGGAACCTGGTGGGCTAGAGTCCATAGGGTCATACAGAGTCGGATACAACTGAAATGCCTTAGCATACATGCAAGGGATGCTGTGGGGAGGGGCCAGGATCACTGAGAATAGTGCCCTCCAACCCCTGGGCCAATTCAGGAGCACAGGGCCTGCCTAAGATAAAGGCTGAGCCAGACCAAGTGCCCTCCAACTCCTGGACCAATTCAGAAGCACAGGGCCTGCCTAAGATAGAGGCTGAGCCAGACCAATAGAAAGTGCCATTTCTTCTCCCCACCAGGGTGAGCAGGGCCAACTGAGAGGCAACCACAGTGGGCCACAGGAGAAGGGGCCANCTTAGCATACATGCAAGGGATGCTGTGGGGAGGGGCCAGGATCACTGAGAATAGTGCCCTCCAACCCCTGGACCAATTCAGGAGCACAGGGCCTGCCCAAGATAGAGGCTGAGCCAGACCAAGAGAAAGTGCCGTTTCTTCTCCCCACCAGGATGAGCAGGGCCAACTGAGAGGCAACCACAGTGGGCCACAGGAGAAGGGGCCAGGTGAAGAGTGTGGCTTGGAGACACAGGCGCAAAGGGAAGGGCAAAGCTAAGAGTGAAACAGGGACACCAAGAAAAGTCCTCTGTCTAAGCAATACCCAATTCATCCCACCATGAGCTGGGAGATTGGGATTGACATATATACACTGTACTGTGTATAAAATAGATAAATAATGAGAACCTACTGTATCGCTCAGAGGGGCTTCCCTGGTGGCTCAACAGTAAAGAATCAGCCAGCAATGCAGGAGCCATGGGTTGAACAGGTTCCTTCCCTGAGTCAAGAAGATATCCTGGAAGAGAAAATAGCAACCTCTTCCAGTATTCTTGCTCAGATAATCCCATGAACTCTGGTGCCATGGGGTCTCAAAGAGTTGGACACAACTGAGTGACTGAGCAAGCGCATGTAGCTCAAGGAACATTAATCAGTGCTCTGTGGTGACCTAAATGGGAAGGAAATCCAAAATGAGTGGATATATGTATATGTACAGCTAATTTGCTTTGCTGTACAGCAGAAGATAACACAACATTGTAAAGCAATCATGTTCCAATAAAAATTAATTAAAGTCATAATGTTTANCATTAATCAGTGCTCTGTGGTGACCTAAATGGGAAGGAAATCCAAAATGAGTGGATATATGTATATGTACAGCTAATTTGCTTTGCTGTACAGCAGAAGATAACACAACATTGTAAAGCAATCATGTTCCAATAAAAATTAATTAAAGTCATAATGTTTACTTGAGTAAAAAAATGAAATAAATGATACCCACCACCCTAACTTTCCAGGGAAATTTGAAGCTGATGGTGAATCCAAGGTCACCACAGCAACAAAAAGCCAAAACTCAGCTCAACTACTGACTACACCTAACCCAACCCTGGCCTCCAACACACCCTAAGGGCCTAGAAGAGGTATATCATTTCTATGCACAAATACTATTTGTTTCAGTCTATACTCTTCTAAATGTTGATTATTACAATGAATAAAATATGAAGGAAATACAGAAAAGGTGAGAATAAATAATCCATGATAAAGAGCAAAGCAATCAACAGAATCAGATTCAGAGATAACCCAGATATTGAAGTTAAATGACAGGGGTAGTTACAGAGATGAAGTATGTCTTTGATGGCTATGACGGTTAATTTTGTGTTAATTTGACTAAGCAAAGGAANGACAATGAATAAAATATGAAGGAAATACAGAAAAGGTGAGAATAAATAATCCATGATAAAGAGCAAAGCAATCAACAGAATCAGATTCAGAGATAACCCAGATATTGAAGTTAAATGACAGGGGTAGTTACAGAGATGAAGTATGTCTTTGATGGCTATGACGGTTAATTTTGTGTTAATTTGACTAAGCAAAGGAAACCAGTCCTGAATATTCATTGGGAGGACTGATGCTGAAGCTGGAGCTCCAATACTTTAGGCATCTGATGTGAAGACCTGACTCATTTGAAGGGACCCTGATGCTAAGAAAGATTGAAGGTGGGAGGAGAAGGGGACGACAGTGGATGAGATGGTTGGATGGCATCACCGACTCAANCAGCAGAAGATAACACAACATTGTAAAGCAATCATGTTCCAATAAAAATTAATTAAAGTCATAATGTTTAATTGAGTACAAAAATAAAATAAATGATACCCACCACCCTAACTTTCCAGGGAAATTTGAAGCTGATGGTGAACCCAAGGTCACCACAGCAACAAAAAGCCAAAACTCAGCTCAACTACTGACTAAACCTAATCCAACCCTGGCCTCCAACACACCCTAAGGGCCTAGAAGAGGTATATAATTTCTATGCACAAATACTATTTGTTTCAGTCTATAGTCTTCTAAATGTTGATTATGACAATGAATAAAATATGAGGGAAATACAGAAAAGGTGAGAATAAATAATCCATGATAAAGAGCAAAGCAATCAACGNTCCAACCCTGGCCTCCAACACACCCTAAGGGCCTAGAAGAGGTATATAATTTCTATGCACAAATACTATTTGTTTCAGTCTATAGTCTTCTAAATGTTGATTATGACAATGAATAAAATATGAGGGAAATACAGAAAAGGTGAGAATAAATAATCCATGATAAAGAGCAAAGCAATCAACAGAATCAGATTCAGAGATAACCCAGATATTGAAGTTAAATGACAGGGGTAGTTACAGAGATGAAGTATGTCTTTGATGGCTGTGATGGTTAATTTTATGTTAATTTGACTAAGCAAAGGAAACCAGTCCTGAATATTCATTGGAAGGACTGTGCTGAAGCTGGAGCTCCAATACTTTGGCCATCTGATATGAAGAACTGACTCATTTGAAGGGACCCTGATGCTAGGAAAGACTGAAGGTGGGAGGAGAAGGGGACGACAGCAGATGAGATGGTTGGATGGCATCACTGACTTAATGGACATGAGTTTGAATAGGCTCTGGAAGTTGGTGATGGACAGGGGGGCCTGGCATGCTGCAATCCATGGGGTCACAAAGAGTCAGACATGACTGAGTGACTGAACTGAACTGAAAGGATGCCCAGATAACTGGTAAAACATTATTTCTGGATGTATTTTGTGAGGATTTTTCCAGAAGAGATTACTGATTCAAGGCAGGCTGAGTAAAGAAGATTGCCCTCATCCCTAATCAATGTGGGTGGGCATCATCTAGTCCACTGAGGACTGGAAGAGAATAAAAAATGAAGGGAGGGTGAATTTAGTCTTTCTAATTTAGACAGGATGCCTATATTTTCCTACCCCTAGACATCAGTGCTTATTGTTCTCCAGCCTTTAGACTTGGACCAGAACTTATATATATATATCTCCCAAAACTCAAGACAAGAAAATAAACAACTCAATTAAAAACTGGCAAAAGTTTAAACATTTCACCAAAGAACATATACAGAAAATAAATGAACATATAAAAAGATGCTCAGCATCACCAAATATCAGGAAGTGAAAGTTAAAAATTTGGCTTGGCCAAAAAGTTCACTCAGGTTTTTCTATACCCTCTTATGAGAAACCCGAACAAACTTTTTGGCCAATCCCAGTATAATAGTATGTGACTATACATCTATTAGAATGTCTAAAAAACACCCCGAGGGTGCCAAGTGCTGACAAGAATGTGGAGCAGCTGAAACTTTCCTACATTGCTAATAGGGTATGCAAAAATGGTGAAGACACTGTGAAAAGCAGTTTGGAAATGTCTTATATGTTAAAATAGGCCTCTCATATTACTCAGAATGACCACTGGCCAAGAGAAATGAAAACTGATGCCCACACAAAAACCTGTATGTGAATGTATATAGAAAGTTTATTTACAACTGCTGAAAAATTGGAAATAATTCAAATGTCCTTCAATTGTGTTAGCAAACTGAGATACATCCATGCAATGGAATACTACTCAACAGTAAAAAGGAACAAACTTCTGAGAGATACACAGTGTATGAATCTAAAATGTACTATGCTGAGAAAAAGAATGTAGACTAAAAAGGCTTATAGGATATTCTGGAAAATGATAGGAATAGGAAATGGATTAGGGATGTGCAATGCAGGAGACTAGAGTTTGATCCTTAAGCCAGGAAGATCCCCTAGAGAAGGAAATGGCAACCCACTCCAGTATTCTTGCCTGGAAAGTCCCATGGTTAGAGGAGCCTGGTGGGACATGACTTAGTGACTAAACCACCACCACTACCAGGGACTGGAGCAAGGATTGGCCACAAAGGGACATGAGATAATGTTTTGGGTAATGGAATTGTTCCATATCTTGATTGTGGTCATGGCCATATTACTGTCAAAACTCACAGAATTGCATACTAAAATTGGTGAATTTTACTGTGTATAAATTATATCTCGATAAACTGAATTGAAAAAATCTGGATGGGAGTGTCATTTTCTACATTTGATCCTGTCAGACTGTTCTGCATACCATGAAGAAAGGGCTCCTTGAAGGTACATATTCTTTAAAGGGACAGGCATATAATTTTGTACACACTTAGATACATGATATCATATATTATTTTATCTTATTTGTTAGCTTTTATTTTCCAATGAAAACATAATTTCATTATAGATATGCAATGTCATTCTCATTTTCTTCACGATAATGCTTTTATCTTGGTAGAACACAGCATATCTATTTAAGATTAGATCAAAAAGTTTTTCTCATCGGTTATACGACAACTAATTTGAAATGTTGATTTTTTTCCCTCCAACAAGCTTTCCAATTAGAATGCTGTCAGCGTATCACATCTTGATGATTTTTTAACCAAAAAATGTATGGCCTGAATTTGTTCAAAGTTTGAAAAATTTATGGGCATAGTATGTGATTTTGGTCCTATTGGTAGTCATAATTTACTGAGGATTATGGTAGTATTTGGGCTTCCAGGTGGCTCAGTGATGAAGAATCCACTTGCCAGTGGAGGAAGTGTGGGTTTGATCCCTGGGTCAGGAAGATCCCCTGGAGGAGGAAATAGTAACCCATTCCAGTATTCTTGCCTGGAGAATCCCTTGGACAGAGGAGCCTGGCAGACTGTAGTCCATGGGAACACAAAGAGTCAGACACAACTGAGCATGCACGCATGGTAGAACTTAATACGTTAATTCTAAAAATATAAGGGTTTGTAAAGTCTGAAGAACTCAAAGCATGCAAAGAGACTTGTAGCTTTTAAAATACTTCAACATCTTCTCTGAAGCCCACGTAGTTAACATTGAGAGTTGGCCACGGACAGCGAGAACCCATTGCTGAGTCAGTGTAGGTGGGAAATAGTTCGGCATGTTAGAAAGAATTTATAATTTGGAGTTAGAAAGGCTGAGTGTGTAGGTGGCAAAGTCAAGCTCAGGATCTAGAGATTCGGAGAAGGGCTGACGATCAAAATTTGAAGCTCCTCCTTGGAATTTCCCTTCCTATGCCACCTCATTCTAAGTAAAGCTACTATTTTTGAACACGGACACTGCATTAGGACCTTTTCTTGCACTGAAACATTAATAATCTTCATGACAAACGTGTGCCGTTATTATCATTCTCCTTTTACAGGAATATCTTTTTGATTCCAACGTCCCTACCCTACTTTATGTTCCACACTATCCTGCATCTTACAAGGAACTACCCAGCATTCAGCCTTTCTGGCCCTACCGCACATTTTCCAGATTTGTGAAGTCTCTTTCCACATCTCCGGACAATCAAGCCACTCTTTCCACTGATACTATCTCCTTTCTTTATGCTTTATGGCACCTTCTAGACATCGGAGAGGACTACTCCTGACCCAGGCTCCTCCTGTCTCACAGGCTCCTACTCTTTGCTTTTTTGAAAGGAACACACTTTTTCTCTCCTGTAGAAGGTTCATACTTTTTTTTTTTTTTTTAAACTCAGATCACCTTTCTAATTTTAAGCATCACCATTTTCAGTTTTGTAACATTTCCTGCTAGCCTGGAGCCAATGTCAAGGTCTTCTTCACAGTGAAAACCTCATAGCATCATAATCATCCTTAATCAAGGGATGGGGAAAAATCTTCCCCCTAAAAAAATCCAATTTGATTATTATTATCAAGATTTAAAGAGTACATCCTCAGATCAGTTCTGATTTGTTTTAAAATGTTTTCTCTGAACTCTCAAACAAAAGACAGGTTTGGTTTTGTTTCTTTCCAGAAATGGTAACATAGTATAACTGAAATCCAGTGTGTGAATGAGTGCCTGCTCAGCTGTGTGGATGAACTGGTAATTAACAGACTTGTTCTATCCGAAATCCATTGCTGAAACAGCTATATGGCCTTGAGTAAATCATATATTGATTTGAACTTTGGCTTCTTCCTCTGAAAAAATAGGTATAGTTTTGCCAAACAGTTTCTAAATAGGTCTTAGAGACCCCAGCCTCACTCTAGATTGCCAAAGTATGCTTGTGATAAACTTTTATGAGCTAGTAGACAGCTTGTCTTGGAATGTTCTCTTCATGTAATTGTGTTTTCTTTGTATTTATAGCCTTTGTTTGAACAGAATTCTTGTTCCATTATGATGGACAAAATGACCAAAGGAAAAACAAACACCTCATTTAGAATATACACACCTCTATAGGAAACATACATAAAACACACCCCTACACACATCCAGTTTTACTTGCAGAGGTATCCTCTTTAAAGATGGAGTCTTAAATAAACATGTTGCCAGCACAAAGCCAGATAAAGAACCAGGCCACATCCCCCAACATAGGCCCCTTTGTTTTAAAGATCTTGGTTGATTATGAAAACTGACCATTTGGACCTTTTTGGTTTTTGTTGTCTTCTCACATTTTAAATTCCCACTTTTATGTTTTAAATTTAACAATAAAGGGGGAGCCTGCAAGACACTAGGCCCCCACCCTTGACCTCAATTAAAGCAGAACTCCAGGACCACACTCTCTGCCTATGACCCCTAACTGCAGGTGTACTGTGAAATTTCCAGGTCCTGTAAGTAATAAACCTTTATTTTTCCAAAGTTTCCTGATGGTTATTGCTGAAGGGTGACTTGCGCTCACAGTAAGAACCACAAGGGCTTGTCTACAACACTGGTTATTGATGGGCTGAGAGAGGCACAGAAAACATCCTCTATGTACATGCCTCAGACACACAAATGTAGCATTGAAAGTGGCAATTAAAACTTGTCACTCACCATCTGCCTCTGCAAGGATAAATTCACTAGCCATTGCAAGTGCTGGCATTCAATACATCCTAAAAGGAGTTTAGAGCACAGATCAGGAATGGGGCACTCTATGCTTTGGGAGAAACTTTCAGAAGAGGCTTTAGTAAAGATATTTTTCAGCAAAAGATTTTATTCTATTTTATCTTCTTATAACTAGAAAAGTACTAAAATCATTAACAGAGACATCTGCTTCTCTTGACTAGCAGGAGCCTTCTATGGAGATGTGTGCTTGACTGACTGAACTCCTTCACCAAAATCATACGCATATTAACACTCCCCTACCTCTTTGGAGCAGTTCCTCACAGTTATCTGGTAGTCTGTTTCCCAGGCTATAGTCGTCATATATTTCCCCAAATAAAACTTAACTCACAGCTCTCATACTGTGCATTTTTTTTCAACTGACAAACATTGAAGAATACCTAAGCGCTCCACCTCTAAACTTATGTACCTACTTTCCTTAGTTCATTTGAGTTGTTATAACAAATTACCATACACTGGGAAGGCTTTAAACATACATTTTAAAATGTATGTATTAAAAATACATAAATGTATTTTTTTCAGTTCTGGAGGGCTGGGAGTCTGCTATCAGGGTGCCAGCATGGTTGGGTTCTGGTGAGAGCCCTCAGTTGGGCTATAGACTGACTTCTCGCTGAGTCCTCATGTGGCAGAAAGAAGGCCAGAGAACTCTCTGGAGCCCCTTTCATGAGGTCAGTCATTCCATCAAAAGGATTCCACTTTCATGACCTTATCAACTCGCAAAGGCACCATCTACTAATACCCTCACATTGAGGGTTAGAATTTCAACATGTAAATTTGAGAGGAGGGAACGCACATATTCAGTCCATAAAAATGGTCATTCTTTTATTTATTCAACAAAATTTTATTAACCATCTACTACATGCTGGGGGGGTGCTGTTCTACTGTGTTATGAGAGTCATATGGGCCAGTGAGTTATCTAAGTATCCACAAGTATTTTTATGAAGATCAAGATTCTGATCAACAGAGAGCAATTGAGCTGGTTATTTTCTTCTAGAACTTAAAGGAATATGTCTGGATTTTCTAATTCCC
>SJYA01002278.1:3854250-3935570 GCA_006410615.1 Neotragus moschatus | reverse complement strand
ATCCCCCCCCCCCCACCCCCGCCCCAGTTTACAAGTCAGAAGACTGAGAAACAGAGTAGCAGAGTGAAGATAAAAGGAGAAAGTGCTTCTTTATTAATCTAAGTATAATTAGCAACTAGGCAAGTCTCTCTTAAAACACTGATTTGAAGCAACACTGTGAAGTAACAGACTTCTAAGCGTTTATTCAGTGGGAAGCCATTCATTCATCAATTAAAAGAAAACACGCTATACGCTATACGTCAGTCACCATATTAGGCAGAAGCTATTTGGAGAAGGCAATGGCGCTCCACTCCAGTACTTTTGCCTGGAAAATCCAATGGACGGAGGAGCCTGGAAGGCTGCAGTCCATGAGGTTGCGCCTGAGCGACGTCACTTTCACTTTTCACTTTCTTGCATTGGAGAAGGAAATGGCAACCCACTCCAGTGTTCTTGCCTGGAGAATCCCAGGGGCTGCCGTCTATGGGGTCGCACACGGACACGACTGAAGTGACTTAGCAATAGCAGCAGCAGATTTAAAGTACGTCTACGAATTCTTTGATGTTATTTCCTCTAAAAAGGCAAGCCTTTTAAAAAATACATAGTAGTATATAGAATAGATAACTAATGAGAACCTACTGTATAGACCAGGGAACTCTACTCAGTGCTCTGTGGTGACCTAAATGGGAAAGAAATCTAGAAAACAAGGAATATATATATATATGGCTGATTCACTCTGCTATATAGCAGAAACCAACACAATATTGTAAAGCAATTTTCCTCCAATAAAAATAATAACAATCTTTAAAAAAGGAATTACTTTTATTGCCCTCTTCTCTAACTTTCACCATCTATAAAGGAATTCCCCCTTTAGTCTCTTGAGCCCTACTTCACTGGGACCCTCTGTGAAGCTTATGGGGTTTGATAAGCCCACCTCTTTCCTAGGCTCCCCCAGCCCTAGGGTGATGACTGCTTTCTGCAGTTACTGTCTCATGTACCTCACTGTTCCTCCCCTTGGGTTTTTTTTTAATCCACCAATATCTGTTTAACTTTTTCTCTAATTTAACTTCTCTCTGTTGAAATACCTAGTGTTTGGTTTCTGTTTTCTTGAATAGTTCCGGATTGATACAGGTAGGGAGTAACCAGGTGAAAGAGTGAAGGGTATCCCAGACAGAAGGAAGAGAAAGAACAAAGCTACGAAGGCATGAGTGTGCACAAGGTAATTTGGAACCTGGGCAGACAAGTGCAGAAAGGAACAGCATAGGAAGATAATGGGAGAGGATAGGGGTTGTGACTTGTTTTTATATTTTCTTTATAAAATATCAGTAATTAGTCTGTCAATTTTTTAATAGACAGTACAGGTATAAAATGAGACTACTGGGACATGACTGATGGATTAGTGGAACTGGAACCTTGGAAAATCCTTCCCCCCAAAACCAACTGGACAAAATTATTAAAAACAACTATTTCTAAACTCAGAAGTTAACCAAATAGAGAAGCATTTATTTGAGAAAAACAACTGGATCTTGATAAGAAGAGTGGAATCTCTGACATTTTAACTCAGAGATGCTCATTCCACTCCCAGCACTATGGAGCAGTAGCTCTGAGGAATGGCAGCTGGACAGGGCTAAGCTGATTTCAAGATTCACAGAAAAGCTCTACCATCTGGGATGATTTTGAAAACACAACAATCCAGAGACAACTTCTGAAACAGTGGTTTGAGGGGCAATGTGTGGACCTTCTTCCCAGTGAAACAACTGTAACTGGCGAAAATTATAAAACACAGATTTAACGTCTCTGGAAGTTATCCTAAGGGAATACAGTAAAGGAATAAACATTTAAAAAAGAAAATATGCTGAATCTTGATTAGAACAGCAAGAGTTTATGGCATTTGAAACATGAAATGCTTATTTTCTCCACACCCTCCCACCCCCGATATCTGCCCCCTCGCCAAATGAAAATGAAGAAACTCTGTTCTGGTGGGCACAACCAAGAACACAGGGCTTCCCTTTCCCCAGCTTCCAGTAGAGGGTATCTTCCCCAGAAGGGTCAAACATCAGCATTTCTCACCCACTCCAGCTCCATGTTGCAGAAGTTCTATTCCAGGCAGAAATGACTGAGAAATTGAAGACTCCCTTCCTCCTCCCAGCCTCTAATTGTAGGGCACAAATTTGTATTTCAGGTGTGGAAGACTAATAATCCTGGGCCCAAATATCACTCCCATCCAACTTCCTTATTGGGAGAGACAAGCTGGGAAGATCTGTTTGCAAAGCTAGCACGTCCACTCTGGGGAAAGTGGGCCACTGTCCCTGTCCTCAGTTCCGGAGCAATTGCAGAGGTTTCAGAAAGGCTGAACATAGAACAGAGTGCTCCAAAGTTCTCACTGAGAGAACTGAGTTTCTTTGGGAAGTTCAAGGCTAAGGACACTCTCAAAAACAGTGCATATTGGTGGTAGGCAATTAGGAAGAGGCTGGTAGTTACATGAGAGCAACAAATTAAACCACAGACTGGCTAGTTTACTAGAGAGAACCCATAGAAAGAGGAAACTAAGAGCCCTCTGGAGTTGGAACAAACTGCCATGACTAGTCTCAAAGACTGCCCACGCAAAGGGGCCTACATTTAATTGACTGGTCAAAAATCATGAAGCAATCAGTCAGCAATTACTCGAGCTGTTAGGATGCTGTGTCAGTGGATGCAGACAGCTTAACAGATCAGGATAAGAGACAGTCAAAGAGCCAAGAAACGTTCATAAAATCACTGTCAATTCAGGGTGATTGTGCGCATGCCCAGGGTTACACCTTCCGAGGAGTAAAAGCTGCATTCTCCAGGAGAAATAATCTTTACTAAAATAGTCAAGTAACTAAACAAACAAGCAAACAGCATCAACATCCAGCTCCACAGGGGGAGATCAGTGTACAGAGTTACTACAGTATATTACCTGGAATGTTCAGTTTTTAACAAAAACAACAACAGCAACAAAAAGAGACATGCAAAGAAACAGGAAAGTATGACCCTAAAACAGGATAAAAGAAAAAGGGCAAGCAACAGAAACTGCCCTAGACAGGACCAAGTTATCAGATTTAGTAGGGGTATGCCGCGACGTTCAAAGAACTAAAGGAAATTCTGCTAAAAGACATTAAAGAAAGATATTATGACAATATCTCATCAAAGAGATCATCAATAAAGAAAAATTATTTTTAAAATAGCAAAATACAAATTTTAGAGTTGAAAAGTACACTGCTGCTGCTGCTGCTAAGTCACGTTAGTCGTGTCTGACTCTGTGCGACCCCACAGACGACATCCTACCAGGCTCCCCTGTCCCTTGGATTCTCCAGGCAAGAATACTGGAGTGGGCTGCCATTTCCTTCTCCAGTGCATGAAAGTGAAAAGTGAAAGAGAAGTCGCTCACTCATGTCCGACTCCTAGCGACCCCATGGACTGCAGCCCACCAGGCTCCTCCATCCATAGTATTTCCCAGGCAAGAGTACTGGAGTGGGGTGCCATTTCCTTCTCCAGAAAAGTACACTAGTTGACTTGAAATGAAAAGCTCAATAGTATATTTGAATTAGAAAATTATATTTGTAGATAAATTGATAGAGGTTACAGAGGAATAGAGAGAAAGATCATTAGAAAAATAAATATGTTCTCATAGATATGTGGCACAATTTTAAGTACATGAACACACACATCATAGGTAAACCACAGGAGAGGGGAAAGAAAAAAATAGGAAAGCTATTAGAAGAAATAACTTGAAACTTTCTCAAATTTAATGAAAAACACTAATATGCACAACCAAGAAGCTCAGCCAACTAGGATAGTATAAAGCAATCCATTTCCAGACTGTTAGAAAAAGTAAATAAGTTCAGCAAAGCTACAGAGTATAAGACCAATCAATATACCCAAACCAACAATATTGCTATAAATTACCAATGAAAAATCTGAAAATGAAATTAATAAAAAATTCTGAAACTGTTTACCTCAGATTGGGACTTGAACCCAGCCAAAACCCAGTTTGGGACTTGAACCCACATGGCTGGGGCTTGAACCCAGTCAAAATCCTGCTTGGGACTCTAACCCACATGGCTGGGACTCAAATCTAGCCGAAACCCGTGGTCTTCCAACTGAGACAACAGACCTGGTTTTAGGACCTAATGAAGCTCAGGTTCTTAATGTCTCATCACAGAAAGAATTCACTGAGAGACAAAATGATATGTAAGAAGTATATTTATTAAGACAGAAGCATACTCCACAGACAGAGTGTGGGCCATCACAAAGGGCAAGTGCAACAGCCTTTAAATGTGCTATGGTTAGTTTTTATGGGCTGGATAATTTCATAGGTTAATGACCATGTGGATCACAACAAACTGGAAAATTCTTAAAGAGGTGGGAATACCAGAACATCTTACCTGCCTCTTGCAAAACAGTATGCAGGTCAAGAAGCAGCAATAGTTAGAAGTGGACATGGAACTGGTTCAAAATTGGGAAAGAAGTATGTCAAGGCTATATATTGACATGCTGCTCATTTAACTTATATTCAGAGGACATCATGTGAAATGCCAGGCTGGATGAAGCACAATCTAGAATCAAGTTTGCCAGGAGAAATAACAATAACCTTAGATATGTAGATGAAAACCACGCTTATGGCAGAAAGTGAAGAGGAACTAAAGAGCCTTTTGATGAAAGTGAAAAAGGAGAGTGAAAAAGTTGGCTTAAAACTCAGAATTCCAAAAACTAAGATCATGCCATCTGGTTCCATAACTTCCTGGCAAATAAATGGAGAAATAATGGAAACAGTGAGAGGCTTTATTTTCTTGAGTTACAAAAATCACTGCAGATGGTGACTGCAGCCATGAAATTAAAAGATGCCTGCTCCCTGGAATAAAAACTATGACCAACCTAGACAGCATATTAAAGAGCAGAGACATTATTTTGCTGACAAAGGTCTGTCTAGTCAAAGCTATGGTCTTTCCAATAGTCATGTATGAATGTGAGAACTGGACCATAGATAAAGC
Organism: Neotragus moschatus; assembly: GCA_006410615.1. Taxonomy (NCBI): domain Eukaryota; kingdom Metazoa; phylum Chordata; class Mammalia; order Artiodactyla; family Bovidae; genus Neotragus; species Neotragus moschatus. The sequence continues at coordinate 3,930,582 of SJYA01002278.1, read as the reverse complement.
TGAGCCAAAGAATTGATGCTTTTGAACTGTGGTGTTGGAAGAAACTCTTGAGAGTCTCTTGGACTGCAAGGAGATCAAACCAGGCAATCCTAAAGGAAATCAATCCTGAATGTTTATTGGAAGGCCTGATGTTGAAGCTGAAGCTTCAACGCATTGGCCACCTGATGCAAAGAGCCAACTCATTAGAAAAGGCCCTGATGCTAGGAAAGATTGAAGGCAAGAGTACAAGGGGATGACAGAGGATGATATGGTTGGACAGTGTCACTGACTCAAAGGACATGAGTTTGAGCAAACTCCAGGAGATGGTGAAGATCAGTGAAGCCTGGCGTGCTGTGGTCCATGGGGTTGCAGAGTCGGACGTGACTGAGCGACTAAACAACAGCGATTAGGAGGATTATTCCAACTGTTTTGTGAATGGGTGGAGATTTCCAGAAATTGGCCATTGCCCCCTTTTTGGTCTTTTGATGGTGCCTTGGAACTGTCATGGTGCCTCTGGGTGTGTCATTTCGCTTGCTGATTGAGAATCAAGGTCTAATCAAAGTTGACTTGTCTGCCATTTTGGACCCATTTGATTCTAATCAGTTTACATTGTGTCCTCGGTTCAGTTCAATTCAGTCACTCAGTCATGTCTGACTCTTTGCGACCCCATGGACAGCAAAAAGATATGACACTTGTTGTTCTTTTGCGTCCTCAGGCTATGTCATTTGTTTTTCAAAAGTTGTGCACTGCCCCCTTCCCTCCTTCAATTCTAAAGTAACATAAAAAATGTGAATGAATTTTAATAAAATAAATAGAATTCTTACAGGTAGACCATGTTCATGGATCTGAGGACTTAATATTGTTAGAATGACAGTTCTTTCCAAACTGATCTACAGATTCAGCACAATTGCTATCAAACATGTAGCTCGCTTTTTTTTTTTTTGCAGAAATTAACAAACTGATCCTGAAATTCATAGGGAAATGCAAGGGACCCAGAACAGCCAAAATGATCTTGACAAAGGGCAATTTCAGATAATCCACACTTCCCAATTTGATTCCTCCTACAAAGTAACAGTGATCCAGCCTGTGTGGTAAGGGCATAGGAGTAAGCTCAGATAATGGAATGGATTCAAAGTTCAGAAATAAACCCTAACAAGTGTAATCAATTTCTTTTTGGCCAGAGTACCAGGACAATTCAGTGGGGAAAGAAGAGTCTGCAGTTTATTTGACAAATGGTGCTGGACAGCTGCATATTCATATGCAAAAATAAAGTCGAAACACTTCCTCATACCTTATATGAAGACAAACTCAAAATGGATTATAGTCCCATTGTTACAGCAAATCTACAAAACTCTTGAAGAGAAAATATATAACAAAAGAATCTGAAAAGAAATATTTATATAGGAATCACTTTGTTGTACATAGGAAATTAGCACTATATTGTAAATCAACTATAGTTCAATAATAAAAAGAATATATAAGACCTATGCTAAGAAAAAACAGCCAGGCAAAAAATGCCATATATTGAACAATTAATATTTATATGAAATATCCAGAAAAGGCCAAGTGACTGAAAGCAGATTAGCAGTTGCCTGGAGCTGGAGGTATGAATATGGAGACAAGGAGTCTTTGGGGGTGATAAAGATCATCTAAAACTGATTTTTGTAATGTTTTGATAATTAGGTCCATTTATGAAAAGTCAGTGAACTAAGCACTTAAAGTGGGTAATTTTATTTAATGGATATTATAGCTTGATAAAGTTGTTAAAACAAAAAATTTAATTATGTGGGATATATATCCAAATAGCAAAAGGCATCATGTACTAGAAACAAATTGAGGGAAAATAAATACTGTGTTTTGGGTTGGAGGGTACTAAACATGAAACATAAATTGGAANTTTGAATATGCTATCTAGGTTGGTCATAACTTTCCTTCCAAGGAGTAAGTGTCTTTTAATTTCATGGCTGCAATCACCATCTGCAGTGATTTTGGGACCCCTCAAAATAAAATCTGACACTGTTTCCCTATCTATTTCCCATGAAGTGATGGGACCAGATGCCATGATCTTAGTTTTCTGAATGTTGTAGATAGTAGTGTGTATATTCATCCTAAGCTCCTGATTTATCCCTCCTCCACCTGTTTCCCCTTGGGAACCATGAGCTTATTTTTTGCATCTGTAAGTCTGATTCTGTTTTGTAAATAAGTTCATTTGTATCATTTAAAAATTATATTCCACATATGAGTGATATAATTTGATATTTGTCTTTTTATGCCTTACTTCTCTTAGTATGATAATATCTAGGTCTATCCATGTGGCTGTAAATTCATTATTTATGGCCGAGTAATATTCCACTATGGGGCTTCCCTGGTGGCTCACTGATAAAGAATCTTCCTGTACAAGCTGCTTCAAATTATAGCACTATTTACAATAGTCAAGATATGCAAGCAGCCTTTAACAGCAATTCAAACAAAAATGCCTAGAAATTTATAGGGCTTCCCTGATGGCTCAGCAGGTAAAGAGTCTGCCTGCAATGCAGGAGACACAGGAGACATGGACTCGATTCTTAGATCAAGAAGATCCCCTGGAGGAGGTCATGGCAACCCACTCTAGTATTCTTGCCTGGAGAATCCCATGGGCAAAAGAGTTNACAAAAATGCCTAGAAATTTATAGGGCTTCCCTGATGGCTCAGCAGGTAAAGAGTCTGCCTGCAATGCAGGAGACACAGGAGACATGGACTCGATTCTTAGATCAAGAAGATCCCCTGGAGGAGGTCATGGCAACCCACTCTAGTATTCTTGCCTGGAGAATCCCATGGGCAAAAGAGTTTGGTGGGCTGCAGTCCAAAGGATTGCAAAGAGTTGGATACAACTGAGTGACTACACACACACACACACATACGGAAATTTGTTAGTGATACAAAAGGACATGTCAACCAGTAGATCACTATGACCTGTGATGGCCTTAGGTGATTACTGGGCACTAGATATTTCGGTGTAAGTGGCAAGGAGCCAGTAGAAAGCAAGGGCTGCCATCAACAGATCTGCTTTCAAACAATTAAATCTCCATTTTCTTCTGTAGAATTCCCCCTCATTTTTGAGGATCATTCTCCTCCGATAATACCCATCACACCCTTCTTTATTTGACATCTATCAGTCTTTCCCTTACATTGTAATTGAGTTTAGTATTGAGTTCATGACCTTCTTTCCACCCTAAATTTTGCTTTCATTNTCTCCATTTTCTTCTGTAGAATTCCCCCTCATTTTTGAGGATCATTCTCCTCCGATAATACCCATCACACCCTTCTTTATTTGACATCTATCAGTCTTTCCCTTACATTGTAATTGAGTTTAGTATTGAGTTCATGACCTTCTTTCCACCCTAAATTTTGCTTTCATTCCACGTGTTTTCAGTAGTCATCTGGATGACACATTTGACATCTAAACCCTCATAGTTTCTTGCCTTTTCAATCCAGTGATCTTCTTCCCCTTTTCACCACTTTAGAGAATCAGACCCATGGGCATACATTACAGCTTGTCATTAACTGTAATTTCTCTGCCACCTCACCACTCCTCTTAGCGAGTACATCCTCCTTTTCTTCCTGTAGCCTCCTGGATTTTTCACTCTTAATAATCTAATAAGTTATTAGACTGCTTAGACCCAAGATCAGAGGCAAATTTTCCTGTCAGTGGCAAGACAGCAAAAATTTTAGCCTTTTGGGTCACATGCTCTCTATCACAATTATTCAAATCTGCTGTTTCAGGGGGAAAGCATTCCTAGACAATATGTAAGCAAATAGGAATGGCTGTCTTCCAAGGAACACTTTACTTACTAAAACAGGCCACAGATCAGATATGATCCATGGCCACAGTTTATACTCCTCCCTTGAGGTAGACTCAGACCTAGACATGGGCTTATGCAAGAAAATGCAAGTTATTTATTTTTTTTCTGAGCCTTGTTTCTCTGTCTATGTATTGGGGATGATGCTTTCTAACTCTCCAAGTTTATAAGAATGAAATGAAGGAACTTTCCTGGTGGTGCAGTGGCTAAGACTCCATACTCCCAGTTCAGGGGATCTGAGTTGATCTCTGATCAGGGAACTAGATCCCACCTGCCTCAACTGAGAGTTCACATGTCCCAACTAAAGATCCCTCATACCGCAACTAGAAAAGATCTCATATACTGCAACAAAGATGAAAGATCTGATATGCCTCAGTGAAAACTCTGTGCAGCCAAGGAAATAAATAAATACTTTAAAAAGTATTAAATGAGAAGATGTGTCAGCATCATGTAACTGATGGCAAACAGCTGAGTTGAGGAATTAGAAAAAAGTAAATGGAAAACATTGCCCCACCCCCAAAATCACTGTTACTCATAAGAATGCTGGAATTGGAGAAGGTGACTTATATCTGTAGGTAAGTGGCCTTTCTAATACTGAACTCCAGAATCAGAGAAGCTTACCTACATTGTCTAGGCAGCACCACACCAAGCCAGGCCTTCTTGAACAGGAAGAAGCTGAGGAGATTTGGTACCTTTCTATAAAAAATCATTAAGGTCTGTCCAAATGGATGGAAATGTCAGGAATGGGTTCTTAATGTTCTGCCGAGGGCAAATGTTCACCCCCTTCTCCCACTGTTGCCAGGCCGGATGTTTATGTTTATGAGGCCAAGGCCACCTCTCCCACAAGGGTGCTGGCAACATGCTGACACATAGTCATAGTTTCCTGAGTGTGTGCCAGGGGAGTTTTTCTGCGTTTAGCTCAAATTTCTCTGTGAATGTATTCCAAAAGCAGACTAAAAGGGACTTTAAGCTTCCGGGGCTTCTGGATGTGACTAAAAAAGACCCCACTAAGGGGCTAAGATTCCTTGGCCATCTTTTCTTTTCATGCCAATGTTGCGTTTCCCTTGGGGTATGCTAAAGTTTAAATTGACAGAATTGTCTAAGTTATTTTCCAATTAAACATTTTTAATCCCCCCCTCCCCCACCAAATCATTGAGTCAAATGAACACTATAGGAAAAGTGTACTTTTGAAGTATATAAGTACCCTCTTCCCCTCGAATGTGGCTTCAAACTATCCCTGCCATTGGGCAAAGTAATTTTAATTTGAGAAGCAAAAGCCAAGGCTTTGTTATTTCAACCAAAAATAGTTCCTCATTACACTTACTTCCTTTCAAATTGCTCTCCGTGATGTGGAGACACACCCTGAGCCCACCACACCCATTCCTGTGGACTGTGGGCTTGCACAAGTCACGGGCTGGGAGCTCTAGCCTTAGGTCAGAGGCTAGCCTCAGCTAGCCTCACCTCAGCTCTAACTTCAGCTCAGTTGCTGGGGCAGTTACCTCAGGCCAGTTTGTAGCTCCTCTCCGTGTCTCAGGGTGGTAGTAACTATCCCAACTAGCTCAGCAACTCTTATATAAACAACATGAGTTAATTACATATTTTAGAGGTACAACGCATTTGTCCATTTACTGTGCTATTATCTAAGGGACGGTGGTAATTATGCTGTGGCTCGAAACATACATTTATCATCAAGAATTTAGGAAGCCAAGTGTTTTCACTTATTTCTACATGAGAGAAGGCTGTTAGGGTTTACTTTAAGGACCCACTATGAGCATTGTCACAATTTGAGTAGTACAAGGCAATAGACAGAAACATGCCTCAGAAGGGGCAGGGAAGGATTGGCAGGATCCAGACCTCTTTTATTGCAATATATGCCTTTAGAAATTATCTACTCAATCTCTGTGCCAATCTCCTACATGCTGTGATCACAGTCCTGATATCCATACAGTTATATGTATAGATTAACACAGATGCAAACACACAAATGTTATGTGTACATTATAGAATATGTGTGAAATAAACATGTCTCTCTATATATGGGGTTCCCTGGTGGTTCAATGGTAAAGAATCCACCTGAAATTGCAGGAGACCTGGGTTCAACCTCTGGCTTGGGAAGATCTCCTGGAGAAGGAAATGGCAATCCACTCCAGTATTCTTGCCCAGGAAATCCCATGGACAGAGGAGCCTGGNTAAACATGTCTCTCTATATATGGGGTTCCCTGGTGGTTCAATGGTAAAGAATCCACCTGAAATTGCAGGAGACCTGGGTTCAACCTCTGGCTTGGGAAGATCTCCTGGAGAAGGAAATGGCAATCCACTCCAGTATTCTTGCCCAGGAAATCCCATGGACAGAGGAGCCTGGTGGGCTACAGTCCATAGGGTTGCAAAGTCAGACACGACTTAGTGCCTAAAGAACAACTATATACACATCTCTACCTAGATATATGTCTCTATAGTTATCTTCATGCAAGTGTACATGCATACTCAGTCGCTCAGATGTGTCTGACTCTTTGCCAATAGAATTTTAGCATGGAGTCCATGGAATCTATGGATTCTGTCCATAGGATTTTCTCTTTTGGATGCTCTCCTATCCTGTTACAGACGAAGGGTATGGTGGGATTTAGACCTATGCCTCCTCCTCTTGTGGCCTGAGATTTAATTTAGATCATCATTGTTGGAGTGCTCAATCGATGTAGTTGCCTAGAGCAAGGGGAAGAGTTTACAAAGAATACAACCTGAATATTGAGAAGAACCAGCCAAATCAAATCTTTGTCATTCAGCAACTGTGGTCAAAGGCTGTTTGCCTTCTTTCCAGTTTTTCAGATACTTCTGCTACTGTGGAAGTAACTAATTCCACGTGACAGGGAAATGAGGGCATAAGCAAGGGAAATTCACTATGTAAGTATGTAAATATGTAAAAAGTGTAAGACTACAATAAAAGGTGACCATGGGCTGGGATTAGATGTGTGTGTTTTCTAAAATGAATTTCCTCCTCCTCCTGACTTCTTTCTCTGGCTCTGTGAAGTGAGCAGGGGCAGGGCTGTGATCCTAAAAGGCATGCTTGAGCCACCAATGGCATTTCAGCTTGTGATCAATGAAGCTTATAGGCAAACTCCAGTCCTGAAATAAATGCAAAGACTGCTTTATCCGAACAAAGTCTGGACAGCTGTAATTCCTGTGAGAGAATATGAGAATATGATGGAGAAGACATTCATTCATAGGTACCGTCCAACTCTTATTTGTAGGTTTAATGGCAGAAACAGGAGGGAGAACCATAGACCCATCAGTGATTTTCAAATGGTGCAACCCCATAGGGGATAAAAGTGAGTTTGAATGAGGCATGAAAAAATACTTTAAAAATGAAATAGTCACATAGAATAAAATATAATAACTAGAAAGTACTGCATGCAGTAAGAATGAGGATTGTTTATGAAACTTGTGTTGTGTATGTGTATGCATGTGTGTGTGCCCTGAAATAAGATTTGATATGATCTTACTGTGTGTCTCAGGCAAAAGAAGTTTGGGAAATGCTGTCATAATTTAGCTCTTTGCCACACACTCTTGGCATTCTGTGTTTGCAAAACAAACTAAAATTCTGGCCACTCAACAGTAACCTTCTCTAAAGAATATACTCTTGCCCTTTATGGCAATGTTTCTCAACTACTTCAACATGAGGCAATTAAAAATCCGATGTGGAAATAGCTGCCTAAGAAAGCAAAGGGGAGATTTAGAAGGAAGCCTCCTGAAGCAGGTAACCTGCTTCAGGGAGAGAGGATACGAGATAATGCATATATGCGTGTGTGTGCACGCGCGTGTGTGAGTGTGTGTGTGTCTGAGAGAGATTTAGAGACCAGAATTCATTAGAGGGCACCAGAAACACACACATACACACAGACACACAGACACACACACACACACACACACACACACTGTTTTTTAGGGTAAACAGCTGTAAAACCTTGCTACACCTGCTGAGCCATTAATGCGAGAGCCCTGATATGACTCAAATGAAAAAGTTCATCTGAGACTTAGGAACTAGGAGTTCTTTCCTGCTTCACCCAGTTCAGTTCTTTTCTTTGGGGAGGACAATTGTTTCTGATTTCTAATAGAACCTATGATGGAACATCCTGGAAACTCAGAAGAGGGCAGCTGTCTAGACATAAACTGTTCTGGAAAAGTACTGAGGAGGAAGCTATATGCAGAGCAATGCCATGTTTATTTGATTCAACATGTGATTATTTTTCCTGTCCTCTCTTATAGGCTCCTCACTTTGTTTCCAAATGCCATAGCTCATAAGTTACTGCTGATGTGGATGTTTATATTATCTTTCTGGGTCATTTACTTCTCTCTCAAAGACCACACGAAGGTAGGTACTGTTTCCTTTTTTAGAATTTCAGAAAAGGTCACAATGACTTGGAATGTTCACTGTGATTAACGCAAGAATTAAATGTTAAAAGCATGTAATCTTAGCAATAGATGTGGGTGAGAGGATCCTTTGTTCATCAGTAATTCCTTTGACAATATGCATTCTATTATTATTATTTTTTGAGTGACAGGTAGATTGCAGCCTCTATGTGGTGTTTGGCACTACTAACCATCCTTCCTAAGCGTTTTCTCCAACCTTGGCCTCTGAGCCTCCAATCCAATTAAATCTCTGTGTCAGCCCTTCCCTTTTCAGTTTTATTTTTTAAAATTCTTTACATCAGTTCAGCTCAGTCACTCAGTTGTGTCTGACGATTCCAACCCCATGAATCACAGCACATTAGGCTTCCCTGTCTATCACCAACGCCCAGAGTTCATTGAAACTCATGTGCATCGAGTAGGTGATGCTATCCAGCCATCTCATCCTCTGTTGTCCCCTTCTCCTCCTGCCCCCAATCCCTCCCAGCATNCCACTATGACCCCTCTGTCTTGAGTGGCCCCATACAGCATGACTTAGTTTCATTGAGTTAGACAAGGCTGTGGTCCGTGTAGTCAGATTGGCTAGTTTTCTGTGATTATGGTTTCAGTGTGTTTGCCCTCTGATGCCCTCTTGCAACACCTACCATCTTACTTGGGTTTGTCTTACCTTGGACGTAGGGTATCTCTTTACAGCTGCTCCTTACCTTGGACGAGGTCACCTCTCCTGACTTTGAACATGGAATAGCTCCTCTTGGCCCTCATGCACCGGCACAGCCTGGCGCTCTCAGTCGCTGCCCCTGACCTTGGGCATGGGGTAGCTCCTCTCGGCAGCACTTCTGCACGGTCCGTCGCAATTCTTTACATAGTTCAGTTCATATTTCTTGATTTTCCTTTTCCTCAGTCTTTTTTTTAAAACTGATTTTGCTTTACTTTTTCCTCTTCTCAATCATTCAGTACAAATCTGATCTTACAAAAATTCTATTTTCATCATCTTCTTGTTCTGATCGAAAACTTTCACCAATGGCTTTCAGAGGGCAGTGCTGAAGAGATCAACTCCTTAACCATTNGTCTTTTTTTTAAAACTGATTTTGCTTTACTTTTTCCTCTTCTCAATCATTCAGTACAAATCTGATCTTACAAAAATTCTATTTTCATCATCTTCTTGTTCTGATCGAAAACTTTCACCAATGGCTTTCAGAGGGCAGTGCTGAAGAGATCAACTCCTTAACCATTCACGCTTCTTCTAAATTTGAGCCCAGCTTCTTTTCAAAGTATCTATTCCACCTTTGTCTAATACAGACCCTCACCTCCAAATAAGAAGGACCACAAATCTAGGACATTTGTACAATGATGGAAACTGGTAAACTGTAGAGTTCTCAAACCACAGCTCAGAAACTTCCTCTCTGTGAACCGTCTCTGTAAATATGTTTTCTAGATTTCTTCCATCAATCTTCTTGTTCATGCTTCTACCCTTTAATTCATATGCTCAGGTCCCATTCACAAATATTTGTGTCTCTATGTGAGGTCTGGACAATCTGCACTGAAATGCCCATGTTTGTGCCTGTGTGGGTAAAATGCAGATTCCTGAGCCCTACTCTGAAGTGGCTAAAAACAAATCTCTGGACTTGAGCCTAAAATGAAGTTTTGAAAAATCTAATCAGAAAAGATACAAGTACACACCAATGTTCATAACAGCACTATTTACAACAGCCAGGACATGGAAGCAGCCTAAGTGTCCATCAGCAGAGGAATGGATAAAGAAGACATGGAATACATACTCAGTGAGCTATTACTCAGCCATGTAAAAGAATGAAATAATGCCATTTGCAGCAACATGGATGGACCTAGAGTTTATCATACTCAGTTCACTTCAGCAAGCCAGAGAAAGACAAATGTTGTATGATATCACTTATTTGTGGAATATAGTAAGTGATACGAGTGAAGTTATTTTCAGAACAGAAATAGACTCAGAGACATAGAAAACAATCTTATGGTTACTAAAGCAGAGACGGGGGAGGGGTGAAATAGGAGTTTAGGATTAACAGATACACACTGCTGTATATAAAATAGAGGAACCTTGGTGATCCAGTGGTTCAGACTCTGATTCCACAGCAGGGGAACTGATTTCCGCTTGGGGAGCTAAAGATACCACATGCTGTGCAGCACAGCACCCCCCCCCACCCCCAAACAGAAAAACAACAGGATCTACCTACTGCATAGAACAGGGAACTTTATTCAATATTTTGTAATAACCTATAATGAAAAAGAATCTGAAAAAGAATATATATATGTAAATATAAATAAATAACTGAATCACTTTACTTTATACCAGAAAACTAATACAACATTGTAAATCAACTGTACCCCAAGAAAATGAACAAAATGATAAAGTTTCAATGAGTCCCCCAGCTGATTCTCACACTCACTGAAGTTTGTAGAATCACTGCCTTCGTCTTTCCAGATCTGAGATTTTTTCTGTGCCTCACTCTTGAATTCATTCCTCGGTTATCTCCACCTCAGTTTCACTAGTGTTACCAACACAGAGAAAAGCACGCAGAGGTTATCTTCTTCCTCGCCTCCCTCCTTGGCAAAACAGAATCATATGGAAACAAATTCTCTGCGCTTTCTCCTATGTCTCCTATGTTGCCTCACCCATTAGTCAACTAAACCAATTCTCTCTCCACAAGCAATCAGTCACTAATCTCCTAAATTCTACCTCCTGTTTCTCTCATATCTATCCTTTTATCTCCATCCCCAGAGTCTTGATCTAGTCAAGTCCTTTGTCATTTCTCATCTATGGTGTTGAAATAGTCCTCTCATTAATTTCCCTGCCTCTGGTCTCAGCCTGATCCAATCATTCATTCAACAAACCTTTGTTGGGTATAGATTGTGTGTCAGGGCTGAACTGGGTATTAGGGATACAGAAATATAGGACATAATCTTTGTGTTCAAGATCCTGAGATTGTATTTCTAAAAGAAAAATGCCATGCTCCCAACTTCAGGGGAAACATGGTGGGGTTCAGACTTCTTGGCTCAGTGTCTTAGTCAGGCTGTTTTATGAAAGGATTTAGAAAACCTGGACCAAGGTATTCTTGCACTGGTTGATTCCTCTGCTTATTCTTCTTCCAAGTTTTCACGTAGCTAATGCTCTGCCTTCAGGTCTTTGCTCAAATGTCATCTTTATTTAGCACTAGAAATGGCCCCCACCCCACCACTTAGCATTTCCCTTATTCTAACTTTAAAAAAATAATGATAATACTTTTGACTTTCTAAAATACTATATAATTTACTTATTTACTCTGTTCATTGATTATTGTCTCTCTTGGCCTGCTGTAAGGTGACCTCCATAAGAGAAGAATTTTTATCCTTATTTATTTGTTGGTATATCCCAAGTACCCAGAACAGTGGTTGGCACATAGTAGGTGCTTAACAAACAAATTTCTTTAAATTACAAAATAAGGACTGCTCAGTGGTCTTGGTGAGATATAATGGTGACCTGAAATAAGGTATAACGATGAGGATGGAAAAAAGTCAAGGAATTTGAGTTAGGATTGACAGGAATAAATTGACTGTGGGGCAGGGATGAGGATGCAGAATTAAGTGGGAATTATTCCAGATATGTACAACTGCCTGGCTGGTGATGCCATTCGTTGAAGTATAGAATAGAGTAAGAGAAATAGTTTTGGAAGAAAAAAGACAAGTTTAGATATGAACAGTCTATGTTGGAGGTGCTTTCAGGTCATCTAAATGGAGATGTTGCTTCAGTAGACTTGAATATACAAAACTGAAGCTAAGAAAGATGTGGTTTAGAAAAATGGATTTAAGAATCATCAGAATATAAATGGCAGCTTAGCCTATTGATGTGGGTGACGATTCCTTGGGTGAGCTACAGAGTGAAAGAGAAACGACCTACTCTACAGCACAAGGAGCTCTACTCAATACTCTGTAATGGCCTATTAGGGAAAAGAATCTAAGAAAGAATTCAGTTCAGTTCAGTTGCTCGGTCATGCCCAACTCTTTGCAAACCCATGAACCGCAGCACTCCAGGCCTCCCTGTCCATCACCAACTCCCGGAGTTTACCCAAACTCATGTCCATGATACCATCCAACCATTTCATCCTCTGTTGTCCCCTTCTCCTCCTGCCCTCAATCTTTCCCAGCATCAGGGTCTTTTCACATGAGTCAGCTTTGGATATATGTATATGTATAACTGATTCAGTTTGCTGTACACCTGAAACTAACACAATGTAAATCTACTATACCTCAATAAAAATTTAAGAAAAGAAAAAAAAAATGTTGCTAAAGCTATTGCCCTAAGGAACAAAAAAAGCATTGGTCTGTGAAGTGAGTGGGAGGAGAGAAAGAGACTGATAAGAACTCCTGAGAAGTTTAACTGGGTAGGTTTAGGGAAAAAGCAAAAGTTTCAGTATAGCAGTTCTTTGTGTAATATGGGAGATACGTGAATACATTTAAATTCTTATGGAAAGAAGTTAACAGAAGTAAATAGGAAGTAGAGGGGAAACATGTAGGTCCAATTAAGTAGGGAAGGGTAACAGAAAGTTGAATTGCTATATGACTACTTTAAAAAAATTTATTTGAATTAAAAATTTTTTTGATGAATTAATTTATTTTTGGCTGTACTAGGTTTTCGTTACTGTGTGGGCTTTTCTCTAGCTGAGGTGAGCGGGGGCTGCTCCTTAGTTGCAGTACATGGGCTTCTCATCATGGTGGCTTCTTTTCTTGCTGAGCATGGGCTCTGGGATGTGTGGATTTCAGGAACTGTGGTGGGAGGGCTCAGTAGCTGCAGGTCCCTGGGCTCTAGGGCACAGGCTTAGTTGTGGTGCACAGGCTAAGTTGCCCTGTGGCATGTGGGATCTTCCTGGAACAGGGATCAAACCCGTGTCTCCTGCATTGGTGGGTGGATTCTTTACTAATGAACCACCAGGGAAGCCCTGGATCTTTTCCTTAAATAAGAATTTAAAATTATTTATTTATTTGGCTGTACCAGGTCTTCATCGTGGCATGCAGGATCTTGGATTTTGTTCCTTGACCAGGGATCGAATCCATGCCCCTGCATTGGGAGAAAGGAGTCTTAGCCACTGGACCACCAGGAAGTCCCTGACGACTTTTTAAGCTTTTTAAAGTTTAGGGAAAAAAAAATTCAGTTATTGGAGGAGTTGCCTCCTGGATGTTGAGGGTTGCTTGGAGGTTATCAGGATTTTTAATGATGAAGACTGTAAGCCAGTTTCTTCAAAATTTTCAGTCAATGAGTTGAATAGAAGCTACCAATCATTAGAACATGATGGATGATAGGAGGATTATGTAGTGACATTAGTGAAATTTGGCTAGACATATCTTAGAAGACTCTAAGATCTTTCAGAAGATCTTAGAGTCTTCCAAAAAATACAGTATGTATTAGGGCCTATATATGGGAAATATAAATGCATTTAAATTAAGTATTTATATTTAATATGCATTTGTATTTACTCTGTATTTATCTCTAATATACACTTGAAATATATACATATCCCTAATATTTATATTTGAAATAAGTATCTTTGAAACAGGTTGGGGTAAGAGAAATTGAGCACTGAATCCTGATCCCTGCCCTACTACTATTATCTTAAAGAGACATTCCCCTTTCTATGACTCATTTTAAGGGTCAGGTACAAAATTGTTTTCCCTAGCTCATATTTATGGCTCATATATTATGTGATTTCACTACATAATATTCTTCAAACAATGGAGGAAGGGAGAACAGAGGATAATGGATTAAGAAGGGGTGGGAATGGGAGGGGCTAAGTGTGACTATAAAGAGCTTTATGAAGGCAGCAGATGGTGATGGAAATATTCTCTGTCTTGATTATCTGAGTGTTAGTCTCTCAGTCATGTCCTACTCTTTGTGACCCTATGATTATAGCTTGCCAGGCTCCTCTGTCCATCAATTCTCCAGGCAAGAATACTGGAGTTGTTAGCCATTCCTTTCTCCAGGGGATTTCCTGACCTGGGATCCAACCTAGGTCTCCTGTATTTCAGGCAGATTCTTTAATATATGAGCCACGAGGGGAGCCCCATCTTGATTATATTCAGTGTCAGTATGCTGGCTGTGATATTTTACTACAGTTTTACAAGGTGCTGTTGTTGAAACTGGGTAAAGGATACATGAGGTCTCTCTGTTATTCTTATTTTTTGTATTTATTTTATTCTATTGTATTTTTATTAACTTTATTCTATTGTTATTATTATATATGTGTGAATTTACAGTTGCCTAATAATAGTTTTTGTTCCCTCACTGATATACTACTGTTCAAATTAAACATCTCATTACAAACCGAATCTTGCCCGAACTGTATATCCCTTAAGAGTAGATCCTCATGTGGTACTTAGATTGCCTTTATCAGTTGTTGTTGTTTAGTAGCTAAGGTGTGTCCAATTCTTTGTGAGTCCATGGACAGTAGCCCCCCAAGGCTCCTTTGTCCATGGGATTTCCCAGGCAAAAATGCTGGAGTGCCATTTTCCTACTCCAGGAGATCTGCCAGACTCAGAGATCAAACCCACATTTCCTACCTGTTAGACAAATTCTTTACTACTGAGCCACCCGGGCCTTGTTCAAATGTTCCTGCCTCATTCAGGTGCTACAGGAGTTATATGGAAACATGTTAAGTTTCTCATGCAGGCTAAGAAACCTTCTTCTTGCCCCATTTGTCTGGCTGAAGGGTCAAAAGTAGGGATTCCATAGAGTGGGCAGAGAAGACAAAGCTCAAAATGGTTATCCCCCAAAGTGGAGGTTAGCCCGTGTCAGTCTTACCCTAAATAGCATGCTAAAGGCTTGGGAGGATTGAACTACAGGCTGGACCACTGACCAGGTCCCAGGGTGGCTGCTGGATGTTAGAAGCATGGGACAGATTCAAACAGTACAGGCAAAGGCTTAGAGAACTGAACAGACCTTGAAACTAGGGCTTGTAAAAGGTGGGTTGGAACTTATGGCTTTAACCTAACTAGGTTTGATTGCCTGGTTAAAAGAAAAAATCAATATTATCTTTAAGGTTTAAACAAGACTCGAATCTCATAGCACAATAGTTAAAATATCCAGTATATGAGCCAAAACTATTTAGCAAATAAGGAACCAGGAAAACTATAACTTTCAGAATAAGCAAAGTTACTAATTCAGACACATAGCTGTTGAAGTTATCAAAAACTTTAAGACAGTAGTTATAATTGTATTAGTTTTCTACTGCTGCTGTGATATATTATCACCAACTTGGTGGCTTACACGATACAAATATATTTTATGTTATGTTTCTTGAGGTCAAAATTCCAGAATGAGGTTCAACTGGGCTAAAATCAAGGTGTTGGCAGTATGTACACCTTTCTGGACACTCTGTGGGAGAGTACATGCCCTTGCTTTTTCTAGCTTCTAGAATTTTTCTGCTTTTCTTGGCTCCTCCATCAGTGAAAGCCAGCAACTTTGGGCCAAGTTCTTCTTAGCCAGCTGTCTGGTCCTCCCTCCTTTGCCTTCCTCCTTTATTTTTTTCCCCTGTTTTACTTTTGAGGGCCCTTGTTACATTTGGCCCACCTAGATAATTCAATATAATTCAGTATTCCCTATTTTAAGGTCAGCTGATTAGCAACTTTAATTGCATCTTTGATTTTAATCTTCAGATGCAATCGTCCTGGGTTAGAGTGGACCCTAAAGTCCATGACAAATGTCTTTTTAAAAGAGAAGAAGGTGGAGGATGCACAAGGGGAAGGATGGCAGAGATGGCAGTGATGCTTTTGTAGGCCAAGAATGCCAAGGACAGCTAGCATCCACCAGAAGCTAGGAGAGAGGCATGGAGTATACTCTCCTTCAGAACCCCCAGAAGGAATCATATCTGTTGACATCTTGATTTTAGAATTCTGGCCTCCATAACTGTGAGAGAATAAATTTATGTTGCTTTAAGCCACCAAATTAGTGACAATTTGTAATGGCAGCCCTAGAAATCTAAAATAGTCAGCAAAAATATGGAAGAACTAAAGAATACAATTAACTGAATAGAACATATCTAAAGTCATAAAACAAACCTTAGTAGACTTTAAAGTGACTGAAATTACACAAAGTTTGTTCTCTGACCATAATGAAATTATACTGGAGATCAGTAACAGAACAATAACTGGTAAATCTCTCAGCATTTGGAAATTATACGACACAATTCTGCATAATCCATGAGTCAAAGAATAAGCTTCAAGGGACATGAGAGAACATTTTGAACTAAACAAAAATGTCAATATAACATTAATATTTGTTGTGTTTTTAGTACAGCTAAAGCAGTACTTAGAGTGAAATTTATAAATGAAGAAGAGCAATGCTGGAGTCAACAACTACACTTTTGAATTTGTTCTTTTCTTCTTTCATGTATAACTCATTTATAAATTAAGTAGTTATTTTAAAAAAGAAGAAAGGTACCAAATCAATAATCTAATTTCTAGCTTAAAGAACAAGAAAAAGAAAGCAGAAATAAGGAAATAATAAATATTACAGAGCGGTCGAGAGTCCTGGGCTGTGACAGTGCAGGAACAGCTGAGAGGAGCCACCCCACTTCCGAGGTCAGGGGCAGCGGCCGAGAGTGCCAGGCTCCGACAGCACAGGAACAGCTGAGACGAGCCACCCCACTTCCCACTCAGCGCGGCCGAGAGGAGCTACCTGACACTGGAGGACAGAGATAGCGGCCAAGAGTGCCGGGCTGTGACAGTGCAGGAACAGCTGAGAGGCGCCACCCCACTTCCGAGGTCAGGGGCAGCAGCCGAGAGTGCCAGGCTCCAACAGCACAGGAACAGCTGAGAGGAGCCACCCAATTCCCACTCAGCGCCGCCGAGAGGAGCTACCCTACATTGGAGGACACAGACAGCGGCTGAGGGTGCCGGGCCGTGATGGTGCAGGAACAGCTGAGAGGAGCCACTCCGCGTCTGAGGTCAGGGTCGGGGGCCGGGAAGAGCCACTGATTGATTAGCACTCAGCACGGGTGGCTGCGATGACCGGCGCACTAATAATGGCCGAGAGGAGTTACCCCACGTCCAAGGTCAGGGGCAGCGGCGGAAAGTGCCGGGCTGAAATGGCACAGGAACAGCTGGGAGGAGCCACCCCACGTCCGAGGTCAGGGTTGGGGATCAGGAAGATCAACCCATGTCCAAGGAGCGGTGGCTGCACTGACACGGGAGGGCCTGAAGGAGCTGTCCCACGTTGAGGGTTGGGAGGGGCAGCGGTGAGGAGACACCCTTCCTCCATGGTGGGGAGCGGAGGCTGTGCTTTGCTGGGGCAGCCATGAAGAGATACCCCACACTCAAGGGAGAAGAAATCCAGCTCCACCCACCAGAACTCCAAAACAAGCTTCCCTAACCAAGAAACCTTGACAAGCCACTGATACAACCCCACCTGCAGGGAGGAAATTCCATAATAAAGAGAACTCCGCCAATTATACAGAGTGAAGTAAGCCAGAAAGAAAAGCACCAATACAGTATACTAACTGATATATATGGAATCTAGAAACATGGTGATGATAACCCTGTATACGAGACAGCAAAAGAGACACAGATGCATGGAATGGACTTTTGGACTTTGAGGGGGGGGAGGTTTGGGAGAATGGAACTGAAACATGTGTGCTGTCGTGTGGGAAATGAATCGTTGGTCTATATTCGGTTCAGGATACAGGATGCTTGGGACTGGTGCACGGGGATGATCCAGAGAGTTGATGTGGAGTGGGAGGTGGGGGAGGGGGTTCAAGATTGGGAACTCATGTACACCTGAGATGAAAAGAAATAAAAATAAAAAAAAAGAGAGAGAACTCCACAAATTCCCAGAATATAGAAAGGCCGCAATAAACGCAGCAATATAACCAAGATGAAGAGACAGAGGAATACCCAGGAGGTAAAGGAACAGGAGAAATGCCCAGCAAACCAAACAAAAGAGGAAGAGATAGGGAATCTACCTGAGAAAGAATTCAGAATATTGATAGTGAAAATGATCCAAAATCTTGAAATCAAAATGGAATCACAGATAAATAACCTGGAGACAAGGATTGAGAAGATGCAAGAAAGGTTTAACAAGGAAGTAGAAGAAATAAAAAAGCATCATTATATAATGAATAATGCAATAAATGAGATCAGAAACACTCTGGAGGCANGGGGTGGTTCAAGATTGGGAATTCATGTACACCTGAGCTGAAAAAAAAATAAATAAAAATAAAAAATAAAATAAAATAAAAGATGCTTACTCCTTGGAAGGAATGTTATGATCAACCTAGACAGCATATTAAAAACCAGAGACATTACTTTGTCAACAAAGGTCCATCTAGTCAAGGCTACGGTTTTTCCACTAGTTGTGTATGGATGTGTGAGTTGGACTATAAAAAAAGCTGAGCACCGAATGCTTTTGAACTGTGGTGTTGGAGAAGACTCTTGAGAGTCCCTTGGACTGCAAGGAGATCCACCCAGTCCATCCTAAAGGAAATCAGTCCTGAGTGTTCATTGGAAGGACTGATGTTGAAGCTGAAACTCCAATATTTTGGCCACCTGATGCGAAGAGCTGACTCATTGGAAAAGACCCTGATGTTGGGAAAAGATTGATGGCAGGGGGAGAAGGGGATGACAGAGGATGAGATGGTTAGATGGCATTACCAACTCAATGGACATGAGTTTGGGTAAATTTGGGGAGTTGGTGACGGACAGGGAGGCCTGGCGTGCTGCAGTTCGTGGGGTCACAAAGAGTCAAACACGACCGAGCGACTGAATTTAACTGAACTCTTAACAGTTTTGAGGACTCCTCCTAACCTTCCAAATATCTGATGGAGTGGCAGGAGGAAGGAAGAATAGACTCTGCCCAGAAGGCTGGGAGGAGCTTCTCTGGGAGGCAACAGATCTCCCTACACAAGAAAGAACAAATGGGTGGAGAAGTAATCAGTCTCTGTAAGCAGATAGCCTGTGTTCACCCTATAAAATGGAAATACTACCATCCAGCTGAGAGCTTTTTTGTTTAAGATTAACTGAAAATATATGGAGGCTGTTCTCTGCCACATAAGAGTGTGTGCTTAGTCGCTCAGTCATGTCTGACTCTTTGAGACCCCATGGACTGTAGCCCGCTAGGTTCCTCTGTCCGTAGGATTCTCCAGGCCAGAACACTGGAGTGGGTTGCTAGTTCCTTCTCCAGGGATCTTACTGACCCAGGGATGGAGCCCGAGTCTCTTGTGTCTGCTGCACTGCAGGTGGATTCTTTACCAGCAGAGCCACTGGGGAAGCCACATAGGAGGGAAGTATTCAAATATTAGCCTCTTCCCACTTCTTGGAACAAGCCTAGACATAAGAAAGATTGAAGACACTCCCACATGGTCCTTAAGACTTATCAAACCTGGCAATGTAGCTAGCTTTTACAAAAACACTTACTTCCCACCAAATAAAAGCCAGACCCTTAGTGTGGCATTTAAGGCTCTCTACTATCTGAGTCAGCTCGCCTCTGCTGTCGCTGGTCTTCATTGCCCCTGGTCCAAAATGCCCCATGTTTTCCTACTTTAGTAACTTCGCTCTCTTAATTTCCTTTGCCTAAATGTTCTTGCTTCTCATTTTCTCCAGGGGCACCTGTGAGTCCCTCAAGAGTTTGCATTCAATCGCCACATCTTCCGTGACACGTGCCTACACCCTGCGGGAAACACATACTCCCTTCCCTGTGCCCCCTCTGCTTCACAAGGCCTCTGGGGGCAAGTGGCTCTCACTCATTCGAGAGCCTTGTGATCGTCTAACTGTTAACCCCTTGTGGGCAACTGTCTGCCACAGCCTCTAGCAAAGGAAAGCCTTTTCTGAATGCATAGTGAGTGTTCCAGGACATCTAGGTCAAGAGAACATTACAAAAGACAGAAGAAATGATTTCAAAATAGCCAAGTGAAAGTGAAAGTCACTCAGTTGTGTCTGACTTTGTGACCCTAAGGAGTATACAGTCCATGGAATTCTCCAGGCCAGAATACTGGAGTGGGCAGCCATTCCCTTCTCCAGGGGATCTTCCCAATCCAGGGATCGAACTTAGGTATCCTGCATTGCAGGCGGATTCTGCAACTGAACCACCAGTGAAGCCCAAAATAGCCCAAGTAGCTGCTAACTCTTTTCCCCAGTACACAGGCATGCACTTTGATTAAAGCATAGTCTCGGGAGTTCCCTGATGGTCCAGTGGTTAGGATTTGATGCTTTCACTGCCATGTCCCGGGTTTAGCCATGGCATTAAAATGCCATGGCATTAACTCTTCCAGTTAAAACTGGAAGAGCACAGACGACTAGTCTGGATTTGGGCCTTGAGAGGTCATCTCGTCTATTCGTGTCATCAGAATCTCAGTTGGAGACAAGAAAGAAAGTTGAAGAAGTACTTAACCTGCTGAAGGAAATAATGGCTGAAAGACAGAGAAAACAAACAACAAACAAAAATAAAATAGTAGGCTAACCATACCAATAATTACACTAAATGTACACAGTCTAAATACATCACTTAAATACAGATTGGCAGGAATTCCCTGCTGGTCCAATGGTTAGGACTACATACTTTCCCCCAGGTTAGACCCCTGACTGGGGAACTAAGATCCAGTAAGCTGTACAACCACAACCAAATAATAAAAAGCAGATTGGCAGAATAGAGTTTTTAAAATGACTCATTACACGCTGTCTATAAGAAACATATTCAATACTTTAAATATAAAAATATAGACTGGTTAAAGTAAAAGAATGGGAAAAGATATATCATGCAAATATTAACCAAAAGAAAGTAGGAGTGCTACGTTAGTATCAGATAAAGTGGACTTCAGAGCAAAGAGAATTGCCATAAATAGAAAAGGACGTTATGCAATGTAATCCACAAAGAAGACAGAGCAATCCCAAATGTATATTCACCAAACACCAAGCTGGATAATATGTGAAACAAAAATGGATAGAACAAATCCACAAATCCACAATTATAGTTAGCGACTTCAATACCTATCTCTCAACAACTGATAGAACAATTGGGGTGGGGGAAATTAGCAAGAATATATAAGAGCTCAACACCACCATCAACTAACAAGATCTAATCAACATTTACAGAATACTCCACCCAACAGTAGCAGAATACACATTGTTTTCATGGATCTATGGAACATATACTAAAACAGATCATAATCTGGACTATGAAAAAGCTCAACAAATTTGAAAGAACTGAAACCATACAGAGGACGTTATATGACCACAATGGATTCAAACTAGAAATAAATAACAGAAGGATAACGGGAAAATTTCCAAACACTAGGAAACTAAACAATATACTTTTAAAAATAATCTTTGGGTCAAAAAGACACTCTCAAAGGAAATTTTTAAAAATCGCTGAACTGAGTGAAATTGAAAAAGCAAACCATCAAACTTTGTGGGATATAGCTAAAGTAGTTCTTTAGAGAGGGAAAGTGAGAGAAATTCTCTAAACTCCCTCTAAAGAGGGGAAATTCATAGCACTAAATGTATGTATTAGATGAAAAGAAAGTCTCAAATTAATAATAATAATTTAAGCTCCCACTACAAGAATTTAGAAAAAAAAAAAAAAACAACTAAAACTCAAAGCAAGCAGGGAAAAGGACTTAATAAAAATAAGAGCATGGATAAATAATATTTAACGCAGAACAACAATAGAGAAAAACCAATGAAACAAAGAGCTATTCTTTGAAAGGATCAATGAAATTCATAACTTCAAATAAGACTGACAAAGAATAAAGGAGAGAGACATAAATACCAATATCAGGAATGAAACACAATACTTCTACAGGACTTGGAGGTATTAAAAGTATAAGGTAATACGATGAACAACTCTATGAGCATAAATTTGACAATTTAGAAAAATGAATCAATTATTTAAAAAAATATGAAGTATTGAAGTTCTTCATCTAATAAGACATAGGTAATATGAATAGACTTATAACTATTAAGGAAATTAAAATCATAATTTTAAAATTCTCAGAGGAGTCCCATGGTGACCTAGTCATTAGGAGTCCAGGCTTTCACCACTATGGCCTGGGTTCAGTCCCTGGTTGGGGAACTGATGTCCCACAAGCCACGTGGCACAGCCAAAAAAAAAAAAAATTCTCTAAGAAGAAATATCCAGGCCTAGATGACTCCACTGGAGAATTCTATGAAGTATTTTAAAAATTAGCACCAGTACTATTTCTACATAATCTCATCCAGAAAATAAGAGAAGAGACACTTTCAAATTCATTTTATGAAGCTATTATTATTGTGGCACCAAAACCAAAGACAATTTTAAAAAGAAAACAAAACCAAAAAAAACTACAAACCAATATCTCTCATAAATACAAAGATTTTATTCCCTAACATTTTGTTAGAACATGGGTAAAAGACATGAAAAGATATTTCACTGAAGAAAATATACGGGTGGCAAATTAGCATGTAAAAAGATGTTCAACATCATTAGTCATTAGGGAAAGGCAAATTAAAACCACAGTGAGATATCATTACACACCTATTAGAATGGCTAAAACAAAGACTACAGCACCAAATGCTGCAAGGATGCAGAGAAACTGGGTCACTCACACGTTGCTGGTGGGAATATAAAATGACACAGCCATTCTGAAAAATAGTTTGGAATTTCTTTAAAAACTAAACATACAATCGCCATATGACCCAGGAATTATACTCCCGGGCATTTATCACAAAGAAATGTAGACTTATGTTCACACAAAAAATTGCACACTTGAAGTGGGAGGTGGGAGGGAGGTTCAAGAGGGAGGGGACATATGTATACCAATGGCTGATTCATGTTGATGTATGGCAGAAACCAACCCAGTACTGTAAAGCAAATTATACTCCAATTAAAAATAAATATTTTTTAAAAACTTGCATGCTAATGCTCATAGCGGCTTTACTTGTAATACCCCCAAACCAGAAACAACCCAGATGCCCTTCAGTAAGTGAATGATTAAACAAACTTCCCTGGTGGCTCAGACGGTAAAGCGGTAAAGCGTCTGTCTACAATGCGGGAGACCTCGGTTCGAGGCCTGGGTTGGGAAGATCCCCTTGAGAAGGAAATGGCAATCCACTCCAGAACTGTTGTCTGGAAAATCCCATGGACAGAGGAGCCTGGTACACTACAGTCTATGAGGTCGCAAAGAGTGGGACACGACTGAGCGACTTCACTTCACTTCACTTAAATTATGGTAAGGCCATATCATGGAATGCTTACTATTCAGCAATAAAAAGGAACTAATTACTGACGCATGCAACACCAATTTCCCAAGAATTAAGCTAAATGAAAGAAGCCAATCACAAAAGGTTACATACTATATGATTCCATGTATCTAATAGTCTTGAAATGACAAAATTACAGAAATAGAGAACAGGCAAAGCAGTTCAAGAGTCAGGGAGAAGACGGAGGTGGAAAGGAAGTGGGTGTGACTCTAAAATGGCAACCTGAAGTATCTTTGCAGTGATGGAAATAGTCTGTATCTTGACTGTGTTGACGTCACTATCCTGGTTGTGACAGTGCATCATGGTTTTGTAAGATGTTACCACTGAGGAATGCCAAGTAAATGCAAGAGATCTCTATTATTTCTTATAACTGCATGTGAATCTACAACTGTGTTAAAAAAATACCTACAGAGACAAACATTTAAGCAATAATGAAGGAAATAAGTAATTAGTATCTTGCTACTCTAAAATAGCCACTATTAAAATGNTGGTTTTGTAAGATGTTACCACTGAGGAATGCCAAGTAAATGCAAGAGATCTCTATTATTTCTTATAACTGCATGTGAATCTACAACTGTGTTAAAAAAATACCTACAGAGACAAACATTTAAGCAATAATGAAGGAAATAAGTAATTAGTATCTTGCTACTCTAAAATAGCCACTATTAAAATGTATTCCTTACAATTTTTCTATGCACATTTTTGAAAGGCACACTACTATATACAGTTATATACTTGCTTTTCCCCCCTTTAATATTTCATCATTAATTTCCATCACATTAAGCATTCTTCAAAACTGGCTTTTAATGACCATTAGTACTAATACCCCATGAATAGATCAGACTAATCTATTCAGCCTAACTGACCCCCAACTTCAGTGTAGGATATGATCAAAATCTTTCATTTTATTTTTCATATACTTATTTTTTATTTTAGAAAATATATTTTATTTCCATAGAATGAGATGATACATAACAAACAGTACCCAAATCACCACCAGGCCTGTTGCCTGGTCCATTATCCCTCAAGCCCAAACTGTTTTCTACCTTCTTTGCAGAAAAAGAATAGCATTTAGAACAGTTAGACCTTGGCCCAAACATTAGCTCTGACTTTCATTTGTTGTGTGTATTAATTTTATTCTCCCTCAGCCTTACTTTACTAGTTGGTAAGATGGACAGTACAAGATTTAAGTGAGAACACAGTGACTAATACGCATAGACATACAAAAATGCCAGTTCCTCAAAATTTGACAATGCTCCTCTTTAAAATATTTTCCATAAGCATATAGGTTAAAGTAAACATGCCTTGTTATGGAAAAAAATGCATATTAATTCCTACTTTATACTATATACAAACATTAATTCTGAGTGAATTGCAGATGTAAACGTGAAAAGCAGAAAAATAAAGGTTTTTTTAAATTTTTTAAATTTTTATTTATTTGGCTGCATTGGGTCTTAGTTGTGACACATGGGATCTAGTTTCCTGATCAGGGATCAAACCCAGGCCCCCTGTATTGGGAGAGCAGAGTCTTAGCCACTGAACCACCAGGGAATTCCCAGAAAAATACAGGTTTTTATAGAATATTCTTTTTTAGAATTCCCTAGTGGCTCAGACAATAAAGAGTTTGCCTGCAATGTGGGAAACCCAGGTTGGATCCTTGGGTCAGGAAGATCTCCTGGAGAAGGAAATGGCAACCCACTCCAGTATACTTGCCTGGAAAATCCCATGTATGGATGAGCCTGGCAGGCTATAGTCTATGGGGTCACAAAGAGTTGGACACGACCGAGCAACTTCACTTTCTTTCTTTCAGAACATTTTTACAGCCTTGACAAAGGCAAAATTTTCCTTAAACATAGCATAAAAAATTCTTTCTTGTAAACAATTGATAAACTGGACTATAATAAAATTTTGAACTTTCATTCATCACCAGACACCATTAAGAGAGTGCATGACAACCACAGAGTAGAAGACATTCATTCTATGACTATCTGACAAAGGACATTCAGAATACATAAAGAATTCCTGTAAGACAAAAAGCAACATGATATCCTAGACTGAATCCTGGATCAGAAAAAGGACATTAATGAAAACTCTGGTGAAATCCAATTACAGTCTACAATTTAGTTAACCAACATTATATCAATTAAAACTTTCTTAGTTATGACAAATGTGCCATGGTTACGTAAGATGCTAGCATTGTAGAAAATTGGGTGAAGAGTNTCCTGGAGAAGGAAATGGCAACCCACTCCAATATTCTTGCCTGGAAAATCCCATGGACGGAGGAGCCTGGCAAGCTATAGTCTGTGGGGTCACAAAGAGCTGGACACAACTGAGCAACTTCACTTTCTTTCTTTCAGAACATTTTTACGGCCTTGACAAAGGCAAAATTTTCCTTAAACATAGCATAAAAAAATTCTTTCTTGTAAACAATTGATAAACTGGACTATATTAAAATTTTGAACTTTCATTCATCAGCAGACACCATTAAGAGAGTGCATGACAACCACAGAGTAGAAGACATTCATTCTGACTATCTGACAAAGGACATTCAGAATACATTAAGAATTCCTGTAAGACAAAAAGCAACATGATATCCTAGACTGAATCCTGGATCAGAAAAAGGACATTAGTGAAAACTCTGGTGAAATCCAATTACAGTCTACAATTTAGTTAGCCAACATTATATCAATTAAAAATTTCTTAGTTATGACAAATGTGCCATGGTTACGTAAGATGCTAGCATTGTAGAAAATTGGGTGAAGAGTNATATGACCCAGCAATCCCACTGCTGGGCATACACACCATGGAAACCAGAATTGAAAGAGACACATGTACCCCAATGTTCATTGCAGCACTGTTTATAATAGCCAGGACATGGAAACAACCTAGATGTCCATCAACAGATAAATGGATAAGAAAGCTGTGGTACATATACGCGATGGAGTATTGCTCAGCCATTAAAAAGAATACATTTGAATCATTTCTAATGGGATGGATGAAACTGGAGCCAATTATGCAGAGTGAAGTAAGCCAGAAAGAAAAGCACCAATACAGTGTACTAACTCATACATATGGAATTTAGAAAAATGGTAATGATAACCCTGTATGCAAGACAGCAAAAGAGACACAGATGTATAGAAGGGACTTTTGGACTTTGAGGGAGAGGGAGAGGGTGGGAAGAGTTGGAAGAATGGCACTGAAACATGTATACTATCATGTAGGAAACGAATCGCCAGTCTATGTTCGATATAGGATACAGGATGCTTGGGACTGGTGCACAAGGATGATCCAGAGAGTTGATATGGGATGGGAGGTAGTGGGGGGGGGGTTCAAGATTGGCAACTCATGTACACCTGAGATGGGAAAAAAAATGAATATAAAAAAATAAAGGCAGAGGCCATCTCTGTAAAAATAAATAAATAAAATAATAAAAAATTAAAAAAATTAAAAAATAAATATTACAGTAGAAATCATTAAAATTGGAAACAAATACAATGGAGAAAATCAATAGAACAAAAGTTGGTTCTTTAAAATGATTAATAGAATTGATCAAACTTTAGCCAACTGATATTGAAAAAAGAAAGAGTAGGCATAAATAACCAATATCAGAATTGGCAAAAGAGACATTATTAATGAAATTACAGACATTAAAGATAATAATGGAAAACCACAAGCTACTCTATGAATGTAAATTTGATAGCTTAGATAAAATGGATGAATACCTTAAAGACGACAAACTACCAAAAGTCACCCAAGAATAAATAGATGTTCTGAATAGTTACAATTTTTCTGAAAAAGAAATATCTAGGCCCAGATAGTCATTTTACATGGTAAAATTCTATCACATACTTTAAAAATAAATAACACTAATTTTACATAGTCTCTTTTTCCAAAGGATAGAAGAGAAAGGAAAACTACAAAATTATGTTATTAGGCCAACATTACACAGATGCTCAAACCAAAGGGTATAGGGAAATAAAATAACAGACCAATATGCTTTATGAACACAGGTGCAAATATCCTCAACAAAATATTAACAAATTAAATCTAGCAATATACAAAAATAATAATATACCATAACCAACTGGATTTTATCCCAGGAATACAATTGCTGCTTTAATGTTTTTAAAAATCAATTAAAATATTCAACCATGTCAACAGGCTACAGAAGAAAAAAATATTTGATCATATCAATTTATACAGAAAAAATTTGACAAAATTCACATGTCATTTATGACAAAACGTTTAGCAATCTAGGAATGAAAAATAACCTCTTTAACCCATTAAAGTACATCTGTAGCAAATATAGAGCTAACATAATTCCTAATGGTGAAAGGGATTCTTAATCCCTGAGATCATTAAGAAGGCAAGGATGTCCATTTTCACCACTTCTGTTTAACATCATACTGGAAGGGCTAGCCATTGTAGCAAGAGAAGGAAAAGGAAGTAAAGCACATGCACATTGGAAATGAGGAGATAAAACTGAACCTATTTGCCCTATTTGTCCCAGGTGACTTGATTGTCCACATAGAAAATCCTGAAGAACCGACAAAAATGCTCCCAGAACTATTATGTAATTTTATCAAGGTCATAGGCTATAACGGTAACATAAAATTCAGTTTTTTCCTATATGCCATAATTTTAGCAATGAAAAATCAGATCTAAAAACCCACATAATGCTATTTCAGTTCAGTTCAGTCGCTCAGTCATGTCCGACTCTTTGCAACCCCATGAACTGCAGCACGCCAGGCCTCCCTGTCCATCACCAACTCCTGGAGTCCACCCAAACCCATGTCCATTGAGTCGGGATGCCATCCAACCATCTCATCCTCTGTCGTCCCCTTCTCCTCCTGCCTTCAATCTTTCCCAGCATCAGGATCTATTCAAATGAGTCAGCTCTTTGCATCAGGTGGCCAAAGTATTAGAGTTTCAGCTTCAGCATCAGTCCCTCCAATGAATATTCAGGACTGATATCCTTTAGGATGGACTGGTTGGATCTCCTTGCAGTCCAAGGGACTCTTCAAGAGTCTTCTCCAACACCGCAGTTCAAAAGCATCAATCCACATAATGCCATTTACAAGAGATTAAAAAATGAAATCCTGAGATTAAATTCTAACAAAATAGTCTGAAAACTTTAAAATGCTGAAAAAAGATTATATACATAAAAATGTTCATACAGTGTTGAATACATACAGTGCTGAACACATACAGTATTCATGGATTGGAAGACTCAATATAACTGTCATCAAACTATAGATTTAACATGATTTGAAACAAAATNCGTTTAGCAATCTAGGAATGAAAAATAACCTCTTTAACCCATTAAAGTACATCTGTAGCAAATATAGAGCTAACATAATTCCTAATGGTGAAAGGGATTCTTAATCCCTGAGATCATTAAGAAGGCAAGGATGTCCATTTTCACCACTTCTGTTTAACATCATACTGGAAGGGCTAGCCATTGTAGCAAGAGAAGGAAAAGGAAGTAAAGCACATGCACATTGGAAATGAGGAGATAAAACTGAACCTATTTGCCCTATTTGTCCCAGGTGACTTGATTGTCCACATAGAAAATCCTGAAGAACCGACAAAAATGCTCCCAGAACTATTATGTAATTTTATCAAGGTCATAGGCTATAACGGTAACATAAAATTCAGTTTTTTCCTATATGCCATAATTTTAGCAATGAAAAATCAGATCTAAAAACCCACATAATGCTATTTCAGTTCAGTTCAGTCGCTCAGTCATGTCCGACTCTTTGCAACCCCATGAACTGCAGCACGCCAGGCCTCCCTGTCCATCACCAACTCCTGGAGTCCACCCAAACCCATGTCCATTGAGTCGGGATGCCATCCAACCATCTCATCCTCTGTCGTCCCCTTCTCCTCCTGCCTTCAATCTTTCCCAGCATCAGGATCTATTCAAATGAGTCAGCTCTTTGCATCAGGTGGCCAAAGTATTAGAGTTTCAGCTTCAGCATCAGTCCCTCCAATGAATATTCAGGACTGATATCCTTTAGGATGGACTGGTTGGATCTCCTTGCAGTCCAAGGGACTCTTCAAGAGTCTTCTCCAACACCGCAGTTCAAAAGCATCAATCCACATAATGCCATTTACAAGAGATTAAAAAATGAAATCCTGAGATTAAATTCTAACAAAATAGTCTGAAAACTTTAAAATGCTGAAAAAAGATTATATACATAAAAATGTTCATACAGTGTTGAATACATACAGTGCTGAACACATACAGTATTCATGGATTGGAAGACTCAATATAACTGTCATCAAACTATAGATTTAACATGATTTGAAACAAAATCTTCACAGGAATTTTTGTTGATCTAGATAAGATAATTCTAAAATTTATATGGAAAAGCAAAGGAAGTAGCACAGACAAAGCAAGTTTTAAAAAGAAGAATAGAGTTGGAGGCCACACTAAAATAATTCAAGACTCATTATAAAGATACAGAAGTTGACACAGTACAGAATTAATGAAGAAACAGACACAAAGGTGAGTAAAACAGAATAGAAAGTCCAGGAATGTAGCCATACAAATAAGGTGACTTGAGTTTTGAGGAATGTAGAAAGGAAGTTCAATGGAAAAATGATAGTTTTATAATGTGGTTAGAATCATCAGCCATCTGTATGGTAATAAAATGAATATCAACCTAACCTCACAAATTATACAAAAATTAACTCAAGTGGATCATAGATCTAAATATAAAGTGTTAAACCCATAACAGTTTTAAGGAAGCAAATTATCTTAACTTCCTGTGGTTAGTCAGATTTCTTAGATATAATGCTAAAAACATGATCCATAACATTAAAAAAATAATAATATGGGACTTCATCAAAGTTAAAATATTTTTCTTTGTGAAAGACACTGTTGAGAGAAAGAAATATCAAGGAACAGAATGGGAGAAAATATTTGCAAATTATACATTCAACAAAGCACTTGTATCTATAAAATATGGTGAACACTTGAATAACATGAGTTTGAACAGCACAGGTCCACTTCTATGTGGATTGATTTCAACAATAAACATGCCAGTTCTACAGGATCTGCAGCTGATTTAATCCATGGATGTGGAATCAAGTGTATGGAGGAGCTGCATTTACTGTTTGTAAATGACTATGAGTTATCCTTCTAGTATAACTGACACATAGTATAAGTATAGCTGACTATAAGTTATACTCGGATTTTTGACTGTGTGGAGGGTTGGTCCCCCAACCTCCACATTGTCCATGGGACAATTGTATAAAAAAAAAGTCTAAAAAAATTCAACAGTAAGAAAGAAAATAATTCAATTAAAAATTAGGCCCCCCAAATTGAATAGATCCTTCACCAAAAAGATATAATGGATGGCAACTAAGCAAAATAAAAATATATAATCCATGTGATTTGCCACTAAAGAAATCCAAATTAAAACTCTGAAGAGATGACCCTATGTACCTACTAGAATGGCAAAAAAAAATACAAAAAAAGAAAACCCTGCAATTTCAACTGCTGGTAAAGACATGGAACTTTCACTGCTGGTGAGAATGCCAAAAAATACACATGTTCTAGAAAACAATTTGGTTGTTTCTGGTAAAGTTAAAGATGCATTTATCATATACCTTTATAATTACTACTCTTAGGTATTTTTCTGTGGGGCAGGTCTCTCAATTATAGAACTCTCAACTGGGCCAGTAATTATTTGTTATTGGGGGCTGTTCTGTGCATTATCAGATGATACACCTTGACCTCTACCCACTAGATGTTAGCAGCAACATTTCAGCCTCCCCATCCCCCAACACTGCTTCAGTTGTGACAGTGTCCCTCAGAGACATTCAGAAAAACACCATGAAAAAGATGCTCAACATCACTAATTATCTGAGAAACGCAAATCAGAACTACAATGAGTTATTACCCCACACTGATCAGAAAGGCCATCACCAATAAAACCGTGAATAAACACAGCTTGATCTTGAGTACTCAGGAAAAGGTACTAGAAAGTCCTAGTAGAAAGTCTAGTCTTAGTAGAAAGTCCACTCTGGAAGTCCCAAGAAGAGTGAGTTCCAATTCTTCAAAATCTTCCACAATACCTTTATCATTTATTAGCCTAGACTCTTCTTTTATTTAGTTGTTATTGGTATCTTTATATCATTAGAACTATTGGATATTTGCTTTTGTAAAGAAATCAGAAAGCATGATTGCATAGTTAAAATTAATGCAGACCATTGTCAGAAAGAAGGAAACCGAGATGCTGATTCTCCTTATTAGTTTGTCCCCCTGAGCTCCTCCAAGTCCTTTAAATATTTAGGTTAGACTTTTTGTTCTTTTTTCTTTTCTTTTTTGACACTAATTGCCTTCTTGACTCAAAGAATTGTTCCTGATGAAAGGTTAATGGTTCTGAACTTATGGCCACAGTTTAGAGATATGTAGTAAAGATAGTTCTTTTCTGCAAAGATAAAAATCTCAGTGCAAGAAAGAGCTCCCCCTAAAAAGCCTTTTTCTCTCTTCTCTTTCTGGCAATCTTCCTTTTATCTTTTGATAACTAGATGTCATCAGCTCTGTGAAGCCATTCATTCTTCAAGGGGGAAAAAAAGTTTTATTGGGGTATAACTCGTATAACATACTGCTGCTGCTGCTGCTAAGTCGCTTCAGTTGTGTCCAACTCTGTGCGACCCCACAGACGGCAGCCCACCAGGCTCCCCTGTCCCCAGGATTCTCCAGGCAAGAACACTGGAGTGGGTTGCCATTTCCTTCTCCAATGCATGAAAGTGAAAGGGAAGTTGCGACCCCATGGACTGCAGCCTACCAGGCTCCTCCATCCATGGGATTTTCCAGGCAAGAGTACTGGAGTGGGGTGCTGTTACCTTCTCCAGTATAACATACTACTCACTCATTTAAAATATATAATTCAATGATTTGGGGTTACAATTAGTTTAAAAATTATTCATTGTAAAGACTGTGATCAAATATAACATAAAATTTTAACATTTTAACAATTTTAATGTGTATAACACAATGGCATTAATAACATTTATAATATTGTGCAAGCATCACCACTATATATTTCTAAAACATTTTTATTGCTCCAAAGAGAAACTCTGTGGCCACTAAACCCCAATTCCCATTTCCCCCTCAGGAAGCCATTTTTAACAGTCTGGGGCCAAGTTTGCAACAATCTTTTTGAAATGCCCTTGCAGTTCTACTTACATGTCTTTAAAATTATTCTTTTGTAATAATAAGTTTACATATTCATTCTTTTCACTAGGTCGGTTTTTCCAGATATACAATCATCAGTTCAGTTCAGCTCAGTCCCTCAGTCGTGTCCGACTCTGTGACCCCATGAATCGCAGCACGCCAGGCCTCCCTGTCCATCACCAACTCCCCAAGTTCACTCAGACTCATGTCCATCGAGTCAGTGACGCCATCCAGCCATCTCATCCTCGGTCACCCCTTCTCCTCTGCCCCCAATCCCTCCCAGCATCAGGGTCTTTTCCAATGAGTCAACTCTTCGCATGAGGTGGCCAAAGTACTGGAGTTTCAGCTTTAGCATCACTCCTTCCAAAGAAATCCCAGGGCCAATCTCCTTCAGAATCATATCCTCTCATAATTAGTCAGAAATAATTACTTAAATTAAAATCATTATTATTAATATCAATAAAGGCAAAGAATATCTATACCATAAGAACCAGTAGACAGAAGTCAACACAATATTGTAAAGAAATTATCTTCCAATTGAAAAAAGAGCCAGTGGAGTAGATCTTTCTATCCACTTATTTGAATTCTAGATAGACAAAATCCAGTCATACAANTTACTTAAATTAAAATCATTATTATTAATATCAATAAAGGCAAAGAATATCTATACCATAAGAACCAGTAGACAGAAGTCAACACAATATTGTAAAGAAATTATCTTCCAATTGAAAAAAGAGCCAGTGGAGTAGATCTTTCTATCCACTTATTTGAATTCTAGATAGACAAAATCCAGTCATACAAAATATGAAAAAACTGATTTTAAAGTTTGTGTGGAGAGGCAAAACCCCCAGGGTAGCCAAATCAAGAGTAAAGAACAGAGTCAGAAGCCTGACACTACCTGACTTTAAGACTTCCTGTAAAGCTTACTATACTTACTATAAATAGTACAGTGATCAAGACAGAATGATATTAGTGAAAGAATGATGAACAAATCAGTGGAACAGCGTAGAGACTCCAGAAACAGACCTATATAAATAAAGTCGACTAGCGGTTGACAATGGAGTAAAGACAGACTTTTCAATAAATGGTTCTGGAACATGTTAAAAAAAAAAAAAAAAAAACACAAACCTAGACAACTCTTCTAAAAATGAATCACTGACCTAAATGTAAAATGTAAAACTATAAAATTTCAAGAGATAACAGGAGAAAATGATATTGACTTTGGGTATTGAGATGATGTTTCAGATATCATACCAAAGGCACAGTCTATAAAGGAAATAATTCATAAGCTGAACTTCTTGAAAGGCAAGAGAATGAGAAGACAAGCTACAGACAGAGAAAATATTTGCATAAGACACATCTGATAAATAAATTTTATCCAAAATATACAAATAATCCTTTTTTCCCCTCCAGGATTATTTGGGACTTTTACACTTGAAAAAAACTAGAAACCACTTGAAACATATATAATACACACACAGAGTAACTGAAGCATCATCTTTAGAATTTGAAATATGAACCTTAGATAAAACTGTAGCTGTAGATAGCACATCAGTTTCCAAACTGAAAGATCCCCTTTATCTCAAAATTGCCACAGGAGATGCTAGTTGTGCAATATTAAACATCTTTTCCTAAGGGAACACTCTACCATTGCTTAAACATGAAATTTATCTTCACTACACACATATCCTTTGCCAAACCCATTTGAAAAGCCATTTATTTGAAACATTTATTTGATCAATCTAATTTGTAGCCAAAATATCTCCTAGTCCTGTAATCAAAATTTGGAGCATGTTTTCAAGCAGAACCAGATTCTATATCCTAAAAGATAAATGTGAACTAAAGCTTAGTAACACAACTCACAGTAACCACTTCAAGATGAAATGTTCACTGCTAAAGTAGGTCAAAATTGTTTATAAAAAGCACAAAATACATATATATTAAAAAAAAGACTTTATGGTAAAAAATAAACCAACTAAGCTTTTTAATTTATTCCCTTCTCGTCGACCAAAGAATTTCTCCAGCGTGTAGTACAATTTAGTGGTTAAGACCCCAGGTTCTATGTCAGAGAGTGTTTTGCCTATGTTCTCCTCTAGGAGTTTTATAGTTTCTTGTCTTATGTTTAGATCNGGCACTCTCGTCCGCTGCCCCTGACCTCAGAAGTGGGGTATCTCCTCTCAGCCATTCCTGTGCCGTCACAGCCCGGGACTCTCTGCCGCTGTCTCTTGGACGCGGGGTGGTTCCTCTCGGCCGCGCTCAAGTGAGCCGGCTCCGCAGCCGCCTGCGCTCCCTGGAAGCTGAATGTTATTTTAAAAGCATGGTCAGGTAAGTATCTTGAGCAGCAACCTGAGTATGGGTTACTTGAACAGCAACTTGAATGAAGTGAGGAAGTGAGCCACGTGTGTTTAACGGGAACACTATTTCAAGAAGGGGACTAGAACATGAAGCAACAGCATGCTGGAATCTTCCAGGAACATGAAGGGGACCATTGAGGCTGGAATGCAGTGAATGAAGGAAAAACGAGTTCCAGCAAGTAGGTAGAGCCTTGGAATATCTATTAACTTTAGTATCTATTCCTTCAAGCCAGACAGAACACAAAACATTTCCCAAAATTATTTGACTACGGACCACCTATTTAATGGATTATTTTAAGGGGTTGTGGTTCTATAGTAAATGCTGCTGCAGAATGGCCTTGGTTTTCTAAAACATGTTCAGAAAAGCAAATTGGATAGCATAATATCCTGGAAATTCAAGTTCAAATCCAATTCAAACATTATGATGACACAAGGGGAGGGGCAAGATACAACAGACCCTACCTGGCTAAAAGATTTCCCTTCCACGCCTAGGTCGCCTTTACTTCTTTTTTGTTTTCCTGGTCAAGGTGTGAAAAAATCCATTGATCTTATAGCTCAGCCAAAAAAGGCTGGGCTTTTTCAAATAAATATTTTGCTAATAACTAAAGGATACATAATCATGGAGACATAAAGGCCTAAATAATCACAAAAGCATAGAGACCTTCCTGTCTTGAAGATCTCAAAACCACATCTCAAGTCTGTGCACAAAGATTACCTGTGCTGATTCCATATTTCCCATTTGCTACATCTGGTCCCTCTTGAGAAAATGGTCCTCCTTGCAGTTTGGGATTGAGGAGCTCTCCTTGTACATTCTCCTGTCTGCTCTCAGGAATGCTAAGTTCTGGGTCTGGCAGGTCTGCAGATCTGTACTTTGGGTCTAATCATACTTCTCAAGTGAGCTATGTTCATGACAATAATCTGCCTGACTCCATTTTACTTCCCAAAAGACACATTTACTTCCTCCATACCCTGCTCTATTCAAACAATTTATCCCTTCCTCTCTCACCCCACATCCCTCCCCCCTCCCCTGCCCATCAATGCATGGAAGTAGAGATATGAATCTGCTCACAGGTGTAGTTGAGTTCATGCTGCTGCTGCTAAGTCGCTTCAGTTGTGTCCAACTCGGTGCGACCTAATAGACTATAGCCCACCAGGCTCCTCTATCCATGAGATTTCCCAGGCAAAAATACTGGAGTGGACTGCCATTTCCTTCTCCATATCTGGCTTAGTTTATTTAGCAAAATGGTCTCTAGAGTCATCCATATTGTTGCAAATGGCAGGACTTTCTTAAGGCTGAGCAATATTCCACTGTACATATAAACCATATTTTTCTTTATCTATTTACCCAGTGATAGACACTTAGGTTTTTCCCACATCATGGCTATTGCCAATAATGCTACTATGACCACAGAACTGCAGATATCTCTTCAAGTTTGCGATACTCTTATATCAGAAGCTCTGAAGATGAAGCCCAGTGATCTGAGTTATAACAAGCACTCTAGATGATTCTGATGCAAACTCGANCTATTTACCCAGTGATAGACACTTAGGTTTTTCCCACATCATGGCTATTGCCAATAATGCTACTATGACCACAGAACTGCAGATATCTCTTCAAGTTTGCGATACTCTTATATCAGAAGCTCTGAAGATGAAGCCCAGTGATCTGAGTTATAACAAGCACTCTAGATGATTCTGATGCAAACTCGAATTAGAGAAGTACTCATCTAGGAAAATATTCATGAAGGACTAAATTACGATGCATGCTAAATGTGGTAGAATGTGGTCAAAATTAATTTGGATGGTAAAATCGAAGAGATTTATACTTGATTAATTGCACATACAAGGTGAGTGACTCTGGATCTCTGAATTCCTATCATTAGCAGGAGAAGAGTTTTACAGAATCCTGGCCTGTTTCCTTTCTGTATAATATCTAAAATATATCAAAATAAAGAAAAATGTATACAAGGTGAGTGACTCCCTGGATCTCTGGATTCCTATCATTAGCAAGAGAAGAGTTTTACAAAATCCTGGCCTTTTTCCTTTCTGTATAACATCTAAAATATATAAAAATAAAGAAAAAATGTATTTACAGAGAGTTGAGAGTGTTTTGACCATTCTAAGTCCCCCATGATTCATTCTTACTTTAACGTCTCAACAGTTATCAGGCTAATTTATTTTCTCGTTTCTTGAAGGTCCAACGTGGGGGTTGAAATAATGAAGAACTTTGCCTCCATCAAGGTCTTAGCATGTGGCAGTAAGTCTATTGTGTTCAAAATTTATCCATTTAATGGACATCCTTACTGTAAGAGATATTTATTAAACATTAACCATTTCAATCTTTCATTTCCTAGGATAAATAGTATTAATCATCTTGGGCTTTGCAGAAGGGGTCTTATTCTTGGAAATTATTTTCATATAAATTTAAACCAATTTTCATCTTGAGTCAGCTATAAAAGGCTAGATATCCCTTCATTTCAGCTGCCTTCTCTCAAAATGTACAGGTTATTTGTATTTGTATTTCAACTTGGGATTTGTTCCTGAAAAACCAATAATTGGGTACTGGTGAAAATGTCTCAAGTGAACTACAGAGCTTGGAAATTTCTTTGATGGTTTCTAATCTCTCTTTCAGCCAAACCATCTCAGTTAAAGTTCTATAAATGAAAATTCCTGTGTATTTCTTTCAGTTTTATCACATAAACTTCAGTGGTCAATTCAAAGCCATCTCAGTTATCAAAGTGATGTTTCTGCTTTACTGAAATTAAAGTGAACTTCAAAGAAGCAAATTACTTCCATTTTAACAGTCAATAGGGTATACATCTATCCACTGCCCTTTTCTCATGTATTCAGAAAATGTTTATTGAGGACGTACTATAGACAAAGAACTTTGCTAAACCCTGTGGGGATATAAATAAGCCAGAAACCTAGATCTAAAGCTTACGGGCTATGGGTGAAAGATAGATTCCTTCCCTGCCATGGCAACCATCATCCATACATAACTTTTACATTACAAAGTTCTTTGACTCTTGAGGCCAATTAATTTGTCACACCCTTGTTTGGTTTCCCTCTTGCCTAGAGAATAATTTTGAGTAAAGTCTTATGAGATGGTGTGTTCCTAAACATATATCCCAAATCTGAGCAATGTAGGTAGATAACAAAAAGATGTGGCTTTTAAAAAATTATGTATTTATTTATTTATTGGCTGCACTGGGTCTTTGTTACTGCGCATGGGCTTTCTTTAGTTGTGGTGAACAGGGGCTACTCTTCCGTGTCATGCGTGGGCTTCTCACTGCGGTGGCTTCTCTTGATGTAGAGTACAGTCTATAGGCCCAAGAAATCAGTAGCTGTGGCTCTTGGGCTTAGTGCTCCATGGCATGTGGCATCTTCTCGGGCCAGAGACTGAACTACTGTCACCTGCATTGGCAGGCTGATTCTTAACCACTGGACCACCAGAGAAGTCCCAAGATTTTTTTTTTAACTTATTTATTTATTTTAGTTGGAGGATAATTACAATATTGTGATATGGCTGATTCATGCTGATGTATGCCAAGATTGGTTTTAAAGTAGCAAAAGATAAAAATGGCTCAATTACACATGGATGGAAAGATTTTGATATGAATCAGTGAGTTCAGCTTAGGCCACTTTTAAAGTGGAATATTTGAGCTTCTCTGGTGGCTCAGATGATAAAGAATCCACCAGCAATGCAGGAGACCTGGGTTCAGTCTCTGGGTTGGGAAGATCCCCTGGAGGAGGGCATGGCAACCCACACCAGTATCCTTGCCTGGAGAACCTCCATGGACAGAGGAGCCTGACAGAGGACAAAGTCGAACATGACTGAGTGACTAAGCACTGCAAAGAGGGATATTCAGAAAAAGCAGATATTTTTCTTTTTTTCTGCGCTAATCAGACCACACAGACTATTAAGTTCAGTTCTGGGCACAAGGAAGAAACATTGAAGGAGTTTTCCTGTGAACTAGAAAACATGGTTCTGATATATATAGAATAACAAGCAGTAGTCATTTTGTAAATGTGTTCAAACTTTCTCCATGAAGAGATGTCCAGTCCTGCCTGGCCAGGGTCATGGGAATGATATTCAGCTGGGCTACTGATTCCTGCTTTTAACCACCACATGTTTCTCCCTCAATTTTGGCCAGCTGTCTCACAACTGTATGGCCTTAGGAACAACATGAAGCCCTGTGAAACACTGAAAATTCACAAGGGAAAAATCTAACTCCACTCTGTGTGTGTGTGCTCAGTCATCCAGTCGTGTCTAACTCTTTGTGGCCCTATGGATTGTAGCCCTCAAGGCTCCTCTGTCCATGGGATTTTCCAGGCAAGAATATTGGAGTAGATTGCCATTTTCTGCTCAAGAGGATCTTCTCAACCCAGGGGTCAAGCCTGCATCTCTTGTATCTCCTGCACTCGCAGGCAGATTCTTTACCACTAAGCTACCTGGGAAACCTCAACCCCATTCCAGGGAATACCATTCATTACTGAGATTATTCAAAAGTGATAAGTTTTAAGTCATCCGTTTAACGTGATCTTGTTTAGTCAATATTTGGGAAGAAGACAAGCAATAGAGAAGGGTGGAGGGAAAAAGGGAAAAAGAAGAAAATGAGGAAACTGTCTTTGAAATAATTTGTGATAATAAAAATTGCTAATTGTGGGAATTTTTATCACCAGAGAATAAGAACATAGAAACAAAATGTCGGCTCGGCATGAAGAGTCCTTTCCCCAGTGGTTATACTGTGAAAAGAAAGTGGATTGCAGCATTTTGTAAACAGATAGAATTAAATGAAACAAAAACTATAAATGACTGCTTGAAGAGAAAACTTATTTACCTAATGGGAGATTCAACACTGCGTCAGTGGATTCAACATTTACCAAAAATGGTAAAAAGTATGTGTCTTATTTTTATTTTGAAATTATAGTTGCCTTCAGAGGCTATTTTTATAATAGAAGTCTTCGTTTTCCTTTTCTAATGTTAATTATTTTTTAAAGTGTGTCAAACATTTGGATTTGGGCTTTTAATCAAAAGTTAAATTTTATCTTTTCACTCTCAAATATCAACATTTTATTTCTCTTTATTTATGCTGGTAATAATTTCACAATTTTGTTAAGATTTTAATGCATTTGGTAAAGTTCTCTTCTTCCCATAGGCAGCAATGTTTTTATAGTTAGAAGTGATCTTGGTCAGAATTTTATAAATATGTGCATCTAAAAACTATATCATTATTTTCATTTTGTTAAAAGAGTTATTGATTTTTTTTCCCCCATCAGCCTTAAAATATTTTGATCTTCATGGAGTTGGGCCCTTTAAGACACATGTGCTTCTGGATGCTGAAAGACATATTTTGATTCAGTGGAAAAAGCATGGTCATCCATTTATCACCCAAAGTCTGTTTTCGGTAAAGGATGATAATTATATCCCAAGGGAAATTGACCGGATAGCAGGAGACAAGGACACCGCCATTGTTATCACTCTTGGTCAGCACTTGAGACCCTTCCCCATAAAAATTTTTATCCGTAGGGCCATCAATGTTCAAAAGGCCATAGAACGACTACTCTTGCGAAGCCCAGAAACCAAGGTGATCCTGAAAACTGAAAACACTAGGAGGCTGTTGGATAATGCAGAGATGTTTAGTGATTTTCATGGTTACATTCAGAATATTATTATGAGGGATATTTTCATGGATCTCAACGTGGGTATTATTGATGCCTGGGACATGACTATTGCTGATAGCACCAATAATATCCATCCACCTGATTATGTGATTGAAAATCAGATTAACATGTTCTTAAACTACCTTTGCTAGAGGAAAAATATAGCAATAAAAAAATACCCAGTTGTAGCCATTCTATATAGATGACCTCATTTATACTGCAAGGGTAGTTTAATACAATCCAAGGTAGAAGGAAACAAAATTGAAAAGTTACTGTTAAAATAAACATAAAATTTACAATCTAAACCATTTTACGTGTACAATTCTGTGGCATTAATTAAATTCACAATATTGTGCAACCACCACCATCATCCCCAGATATTTTTATCATCCCAAACAGAAACTTTGTATCCATTGATTAATAATTCCCCAACTGCTCTTACCCCCATTTAACAACCATTCTACTTTCTGTCTCTGTGAATTAAACCATTCTAGGTAGCTCATATCAGAGAAGGAAATGGCAACCCACTCCAATACTCTTGCCTGGAAAATCCCATGGGCAGAGGAGCCTGGTAGGCTGCAGTCCATAGGGTTGCTAAGAGTCGGATACAACTGAGTGACTTCACTTTCACTTTTTACTTTCATGCATTGGAGAAGGAAATGGCAACCCACTCCACTGTTCTTGCCTGGAGAATCCCAGGGACGAGGGAGCCTGGTGGGCTGCCGTCTATGGGGTCATGAGTCGGACACGACTGAAGTGACTTAGCAGTAACAGTAGCAGTCACATGTCACTGTTTAAATTAAAATTAAATTAAAAATCATTTACTTGGTTGCATTTTGTGTTCAGTGGGCACATCTGGTAGTGGCACTGTGCTGACAGTACAATATTACTTCCATTTGAAAAGCCCACAGCTAACATTTTAGTCAATATAGAAAGACTAAAAACTTAGCTTCTAGAATCAGGAACAAGGCAAAGATTCAACATAGTACTGGATATTCTAGCCAACATGATTAGATAAGAAAAATTAACAAAAAGCATGGAAATTTAAAAAAAAGAAATAAAATTATTTCTGTTTCCAGATGACATGATCTTATATTTAGAAAATTATAAGGATGTTACAAAAGTACCTGTTTGAACTAATAAATTCAGCAAATTTGCAGAAGACAAAATCAATGTTTAAAAATCAGTTGCATTTTAAAATAAAAAGCACAATGAGGTGTCACCTCATAATGGTCAGAATGGCTATTATTAAAAAATTCTACATATAATAAATGCTGCAGTGGATGTGGAGAAATGGGAACCTTTGTACACTGCTGATAGGTATGAAAATTGGTTCAGCTACTATGGAAAACAGTATAGGTATTCCTTAGAAAGCTAAAAATAGAGCTACTATATTATCTGGCAACCCCAATCCTAGTTATATACTCAGCAAAAAAAGCTTCTAGTTCAAAAAGATACATGCATCCCAAAGTTTACTACTACTACTACTAAGTCACTTCAGTCGTGTCCGACTCTGTGCGACCCCATAGACGGCAGCCCACCAGGCTCCCCTGTCCCCGGGATTCTCCAGGCAAGAACACTGGAGTGGGTTGCCATTTCCTTCTCCAATGTATGAAAGTGAAAAGCAAAAGTGAAGTCACTCAGTTGTGTCCGACCCTCAGCGACCCCATGGACTGCAGCCTTCCAGGCTCCTCTGTCCATGGGATTCTCCAGGCAAGAGTATTGGAGTGGGGTGCCATTGCCTTCTCCATCCCAAAGTTTATAGCCACATTATTTATAGTAGCCAAGACAGGGAAACAATAGATAACTGGATTAAGAAGATGTGGTAAATATACAATGGACTATTACTCAGCAGTAAAAATGGAATGAAATAATGCCATTTGCAATAGCATTGATAAACCTAGAGAATACTACACTTAGTGAAGTAAGTCTGGCAGAAAAAGACAAATACTTTGTGATTTCACTTAAATGTGGAATCTAAAATATAATACAAATAAGTTTGTATACAAAACAGAAACAGACAGAAAACAAACTTATGGTTACCAAAGGGGAGAGGGAGGAAGAGAAGAAGGGAAAAATTAGGAATGTGAGATTAACAGATTAAAACCCACTATACATAAATAGGTAGGCAACAGGACTTTATTGTATAGCACAGAGAATTATATACCACATCTTGTAATAAACTACAGGGAATATAATCACAAAAAAGTAACTGAATCACTATGCTACACATGTGAAACTTACACAGTATTGTACATCAACTGTACTTTGATTTAAAAGGGAACCCTCTTACACTGTTGGTGGGAATGCAAATTAGTACAGCCACTATGGAGAACAGTGTGGAGATTCCTTAAAAAATTGCAAATAGAACTGCCTTATGACCCAGCAATCCCACTGCTGGGCATACACACTGAGGAAACCAGNCCTCCCTCCTTAATGCCCCCCCGCCCCCCCTTTCCTCCCTACGTGGGATGACTTGAGAGAATAGCATTGAAACTTATGTTGTTTTAGTTGGTCACTTGTTTCCGACTCTTTGAGACGCCATGGACTGTAGCCCACCTGGCTCCTCTGTTCATGGCAAGAATACTGGAGTGGGTTGCCATTTCCTTCATTCCTATTTTTAAAGCATCTAGTTCCGGGCATAGTTGAACTTGTTATTTTGTCCTGAAACCACACCCAGAGGGGATTTGGGGAGGATCTGGTGGAAGGGTTTCTTGTCCTTCAGAGAACAGACATACCTCACTTTCTCTTGGGTGGATGAGCAGAAGACACGCAATGAAGGGATCCTCTAAGAGTCACGTGAGGTTGACAAGGGAGGTCCCAGTGAGGAAGTCAATCACCCTTCCTGAAGCACCTGCTCTCAGGTCCTGGCCTAAGGAAAACCCCCACTGTGCTTTTTCCTTTCCCCCAAGTGTTCNAACAGACATACCTCACTTTCTCTTGGGTGGATGAGCAGAAGACACGCAATGAAGGGATCCTCTAAGAGTCACGTGAGGTTGACAAGGGAGGTCCCAGTGAGGAAGTCAATCACCCTTCCTGAAGCACCTGCTCTCAGGTCCTGGCCTAAGGAAAACCCCCACTGTGCTTTTTCCTTTCCCCCAAGTGTTCTGTCACCCCTAGCAGGAGGTTAGATGACTCTTTTGTGGGCCTTCCTGAGGCTGAGGAATGTGTGTATACTGAGAGCTGAGCTGGCAATTGTGGATGTCTGAGATCATTGGATTTAGCTTACTTTTAAAAATCCTCAAATTAGTCATTGCTGCTCTGTGTTCTTTAGGGCACAGTGATGTTTCAGAGCATAATCCCAATGGAACAGTGCTTTGTGAAAATTACAGACTTGTCTTCACATTATTATCTATGTTGGTGGGCTCATTACTAGAGTTATATAACCTGCTGCTATCTCTTGCCTGGATTCTGCCACATTTCTAGATCCCCAGTGTTTGAGAAAGAGAACCTGGGACATCTGGGATAGTATTATAGGAGTCAGGGGAAGTGAGGTGAATAAAAACAAGTGAGGATTAGTTCGCAAGAGATGGAAGAGAATGGAAAATACAGAGTAAAAAGATGAGGGTAATATTTAATAGCTTTGGGGAGTTGACAATGTATCTACCCCATATGAAAGATTTTTAGTATTAATAGTATTTCTCTTACTTCCCATATTCACTCCCTGAGGAAGGTAGTAAAATCATCCCATTTTACAGATGAGAAAACTGACACAGAGTAAGGTTAAATAATCAGCCAGACTAGGATTTGAGCCCATCTGACTTTAGAGTGTTTGTTCTTACCGATTGTTCTTCCTGCCCATGAGTAGAATTAGGATAGGGGATTACGTAGGAAAGAGACATGTCAAAAGACAAAGGAAATAGAGGGAACAAAATAATGATACCCTAG
The DNA here is from genome assembly GCA_006410615.1 of Neotragus moschatus. NCBI lineage: Eukaryota > Metazoa > Chordata > Mammalia > Artiodactyla > Bovidae > Neotragus > Neotragus moschatus. The sequence continues at coordinate 3,886,033 of SJYA01002278.1, read as the reverse complement.
AAATGTGAGTAGAGTAGAGGAAGAGGGAAAAGTTTGACTGGTAGGAGTTAGGACGGGAGTGGAAAAATCTATAGTTTCAACCCTTGTTTATGTAACTGGAAGATCCCTGTTCTCTCATTCATCAGCAGAATTTCTATTTAAGCTTTACTTTTTCTATAGGGTTCTATTTATGATATGGTTTATACGGGAACCACTTTTCCCAGTGCAGGAACTTGTGAAGAGGGAGCCTTTGTCAGAAGGGATGACATAGACGCTAGAGCAAGGTGTTCTGCAGGGTGAAGAAAGGTACGTTTTGAGAGTGTGAGGGGTTTTCCCATGCAGATTCAGCAGAACCATGAAGACGGAAGGTACCTTTAAGGTTAACTCCAACCCAGGGCTCTGGGATGTTGGCCTGCATTTCTCTGTACCTCATGGGTCCGTAAAAGGGTGCACAACACTCCCTCCCCTCTGAGATGCTAGGAAAGCCATGAGCAGGGATGCATATGAGTCAGGCTGGACCGCATGCTGCCCTCAGCTTGGGGGGACGTTCTGATCAGTCCAAGGGAAAAGAGGAAAGCAAAACCAATGCAGTGTTTCACATAAAGACACACATGCATAATTTAACAAAGGATTTGGAGATTATTTCCAATTTGGGCACTGGAATGTCCCCCTTTGTCAAGCCCAAAATTGAAATTTCTATCTCAAAAACAAAATATTGAGAAGAAAGCTGAAGGAAAAAAGTTATATGAAACTGAAAGTTTTAAAACCAACAAAATAGTACCCACGTGGACAGCAAAGGGACTCAGCCATACACATACATGTATCCATTCTTCCCCAGACTCCCCTCCGATCCAGGCTGCCATGTAACATTAAGCAGAGGTCCTTGTGCTATGTTGTTGTTTAATGGGAAGAACTTTCGCAACTCTTTTACAACCCCATGGACTTTAGCCCATTAAGCTCCTCCATCCACTGGATTTCTCAGGCAAGAATATTGGAGTGGGTTGCCATTTCCTTCTCCAGGGTATCTTCCTGACCCAGGGATGGAAGTTGCATCTCCTGCAGTGCAGGTGGATACTTTACCATTGAGCTACCAGGGAAGTTCTCCCTGTGCTATAAGAGGTTACTAATTTTTGAAATCCAAAGTGTGGAAAGCATAGAGTTGGAAAAGTGTTTCAAAAACATGGTAATAAATGATCCATTGGGGCAGGAAGAGAGAAAACAGCTCAAGGTTATGTCATATGGCAAGATTTCCTGAGGTCTTCAGAAGGAACGAGCCTCAAGATGGGATTTGTATGCAGTTATGCATTCCCCTGGGCATGCACCAGCTGTACCCCCATATCTGAGTTATCTTCATAAGGAGATTAACTTTAGCCTGCCCAGAGAATCTGTCATGAAGTAACCCCCTTATCTAATGTGTTGAGTGAGTAAAGATTTCTTAGCTTTACAAAGTCTTTCAGGGTGGGACAAGGAAGGGGTTGCAAAAGTGATCCAGGCAACTAGTACAAACTTCAGTATGGAAAATAATGTGTGTTCCCCTCCAATATCCAATACATGGTAAGTATTTTATTATAGATAAATATGAAAGAAATTTCATGCCCAATCATAAACGACATGAAGCACCCCTTGGTCCTGACTGCTGATCTCTTACTACTGATCCTTTGTGCTCAGAACACTTTTTTGACCGGTTCCAAGTTCTTCAGTTCTTCCCAGCTGTCATCTCTTCATAGCTGAGAATTTATCAACAATGCTTTCATAGAAGAGGAAAATCAGAAATGAGAAGCCTTCCTAAATTTCCTCTAGAAAAATACAATGTCAAGGAGGTTGGAGAGAACAATAGACACAATCCTAAGGATGAGAGACCATTATCATTTCCATTTGACAGAAGAGGAACCTGAAATTCAAAGAGGATAAATAAAATAGTCAAAGGTCACAGGAAGGGCAAACCATAACCTGAGATTTAATCCCAGATCTGAACAATTCCTAACCCAGATCCTAACCACCACACCATACTGCTTCTCATGCCCCTAGGACAGCCCACCTCCCATGAAGACTGTCAACCATAAGTCAACTGCAGAGTGAAGTCTTTTTCCTTATACCACCAGAGTGCATGAAAACATAGTGCTTTAACAGGTTGACTTTGAAAATATTACATTCATTTCTACTTGTAATGATATAGCCAACAGCTAGGGTCTCAGTCTTACATTCTTTTTTTCATCATCTTTTTTTCTACCACTTGGCCAGTCCTTTGCCATATATAGACGTTCAAGTCCAAATGTTACCTGGTCACACCAAATGAAGACACCTGCATATTATGTTGCCACATTTAAGTGCCTCTGAACTTTTCACTAGCCCAAGCAGAAACTTTACAATCTTCCATTACACTCCCCCTGAACAAAAAGTCTTCCCAGCTGTTTCTAAACATCTCCAAACAGGTGCCTCGTGTTATCTATCTGCTGACCTTACTGTGTTTGTCTCTTTAGCCCCTCTCTGCTTTGGTTCATGCTTGCTCACAAGTAATGCTTGCAAAGCTACTTGAAGAAGCCTCACTGAGACTCCCATGTCTTTATCTTACACTCTGGGTAATGTTGCCTTCAGAAACTATCTCCTCCTAATGCTAGTAAAGGATCTGGTGATCCTTGGGGTGCCACAGTGGTGCTAGATTTCAGGTGGAGGTCAGGTTGTTGTTGTTGTTCAGTCACTCACAACCCCATGGACTGCAGCACACCAGGCTTCTCTGCCCTTCATTATCTCCTGGAGTTTGCTCAAACTCATGTCCATTGAGTTGTTGATGCATCCAACCTTCACTGATGCTACATTTTTGCACTGGAGTCCTGTAGCAGCATTGTTTGTGCCAAAGCTTATAAAAGTATGTTATCCACACTAATAAACATGAGCGGTTTATTTAGCTCAACCGACCAAAATTCCCTGCTTCATGTTATTAAATCATCCAATCATAGCATTTAGAGTTAAAGGGGGTGGTGAAGAGCTCCTGTGTTAACCTTGTACATGGCGCCAAATTCCCATGTAGTCAATGGTTTTTCTAACTTTAACATGTATCAGAATCACCTGGAAAGCTTGTTAAGTCACAAGTGTTTCTTGTAGTGTGTATTGACAGCAAATTTTCTTAGCTTGCTTTACCTGAATATGCTTTATTTTACCTTCATTGTTGAAGGATATTTTTGTTGCATATAGAATTCTGTGTTGACAGTTGTTTTTCGTAAATGTTTTAAACATATCCTTTCTCTGTTTACTGGCCTCTATTACTTCCAATAAGAAGTCAGCTATCATTTGAGCCATTCACTTTTTATGTATTGTGTCAGTTTCCTCTGTTTACTTTCAAGATGTTCTCTTTATATTTAGTTTTCAGCACTTTAACTACAATGTGCTTAAGAGTGGTTTTCTTCAAATTTGTCCTGCCTGGGGCTCCGTGAAATGTTCAAATCTATAAATTTATTTTTTTCCCCAACCTTAGGACATTTTGTGGAGAAGGAAATGGCAACCCACTCCAGTATTCTTGCCTGGAGAATCCCAGGGACAGAGGAGCCTGGTGGGCTGCCGTCTATGGGGTTGCCCAGAGTCAGACACGACTAAAGCAACTTAGCAGCAGCAGCAGTAGGACATTTTGACGTGATTTCTTTAAAAGCACCCCCATTCCCCCCCCCTTTATTCTCTGTCTTCTCTCCTTTTGGAACTTGTTAAAATTAAAAACAAATGGAGACCAGCCTTGAAAATTCCCTGAGCAGACAAAACTAATTTAGTCAGACAAGTAAAGCTTAATTTAGCTTACTTTGCAAGAAGAACTTGACCTGGGTCATTTCTGGTTTTTGACTCTGGAAATCATAAGCAAAATTTTAAGTGCTGATATGAGGTAACCACTGACCAATTCCCTATCATTTAAGAAAATTCTAATATTATAATTAATCACTGTGAAGAATAAACTGCTACTGTCTCCTTACCCTAGAGCATCATATCATGTTTCATCTGAATGCTCCAGGTTCACAAATTGTCTTTTTGATGTGTACATAATAAACTTTTGCTAATTACTTCTTGGTGATTCACTGGTTTTATTTCGGCTGTTTCTGAACTTTTGACAGATCCCAACTACAACTATATTAAACTTTATGATGCTGTTCCTGAGTCTTGACTCATCTAAAAACAGATTTTTTAAAGCACTGGATAATAACTATGATTTATCTTTAAGTTCACTGACTTGCCTCTATAATCTTCATTCTGCTGTTGAGTATATCCAATAAATTAAAAAAAAAACTTAGTTCTAAAATTTACATTAAAAAGTAGTGTATATCCTTCTGCCTGAATTTCTATGATTTATGTATTGCAAGAATAGTTTTCTTTATGTCACTGAGAATAGTTTAAAATCTTCTAATTTCAACATCTGAGTCTTCTTAGGGTTAGCGTCCATTGAATGTTTTCTTTTATCCCAAATGTGGGGCACATTTTCCTGTTTATTCAAAACTAGAAAAAAATTCTAGATGCTGTAAATATTATGTTGTAAAGACTATGGAATCTGTTCTATTCCTCGGATAAGTATTGTTTTTATTTGTATTGTTTCAGCACTCATTGACTTGGTTGGATTCAAATGCAAACCTATTCCTCTAGAAGCAGTTCAAATCTCAGTTTAGTTCTTTATCCTTTGCTAAGCAGCTTGGAATCTGTCCTATACATTCATGGTCTGGAGACAGCCAGAGATTTTGTTGAAGATGGTACACAGCATTTGGAGATACCTCCCTTTCTCTTTCTCCCTCGTCTCTAGAGTTCTCCTCTCACTTTCCAGTTTCTTTCTTTTAGCTGTCTTTTCTGGTTCTTCAAGTCAGAAAAGTGGAAGATTTGCTTTAAGAGTTTTAGATGCCCTGCATAGCACAGTCTAAAATTTTCCTCAGGCTCAAAGCTTTCGAAACAGGAAACACATCGGTACCATTCTCGCTTTTCAAATATCAACCACTTTCCAGAGTCTGCCTACTTTTAGTTTCTCTCCCTTCCACCCCAGATTCTATAATAACTATTTGTGGGAGGATTTGCTCATTAGAAGCTTACTTAGCCATAGTAAAAGCAGAACACCCTCTAGTGATTTGAAAGACATACATACTACTCATTTTGATAGTAACACTGAAAATGTTAATGTACCTTAATTTTTACTTAGGCATTAATATCTTGAATTAATCAGTACCTATGGTTTACCAAAACCCAAACAAACACACACCAAGAACCTTAGCAGGATTTATTTCTGTCTTGTCTTTGCCATCATCTGTGTTGAGACCATCTGGGATCCTAGTTTCAAACTACTAACCTGTTTAAATTTAGACTTCTTTAATTTTCTTGCTCATCTTTGTTTCTTATGACTGGTGTCTTCTCTGAATTCATTTCTTTCTCCTTTTGGAGTATATTCTCTAATAATTCTTCCAGAGTATGGAATTGGTAGCCTTTGTGATTTTAGTTTAATTTTAATTTTTAAATTAAAATTATGTAGCTACACAGATGGCATATTATCTGACAAAGCTTGTAATGAATAAGAGCAACCCCCTATATCCTTACTTCTTAAGTTTTGCCTTCTAGACCTATTAACTATTTCTGATATATTCATTGGCTGTATATTCTGATATATAGGGAGATACGTTTGCTTCTCTTACCTTATTCCCCATCCATACACACTCCCCACACACAATCTTTTCCTTTCTCTTCCTCTCAAAAGACTACGATTTTGATTAATTATCCATGATTTCATATCACAAAGTATATTAGTTTTGTGTTACTGCTGGAAAAGATTCCCACAAATTAGTTGTGTAAATGAACACAAAGATATTACCTTACATCCCGTAGGTCAGAAGTGAGAGTGTAAAGTCAGGATGTCAGCAGCGCTGGTTCCTTCTGGAGGCTCTAGGGGAGAGTCTGTTTCCTTGTGTTTTCCAGCTTCTAGAGACCCACTCCTGTTCCTTAGTTCACAGCCCCTTCCTCCATTCTTCAAACCAGCAGTATAACATTTTTAAAGCTCTCTGACTCTTTTACTTTAGCTGGCCATCTCCCTCTTACACCAATCCTCTTGCTTCTCTCTTAAGGATCCTTTTGATTACATTGGGCTCACTAGGAAAAGGAGAAGGCAATGGCACCTCACTCCAGTACTCTTGCCTGGAAGATCCCATGGACAGAGGAGCCCGGTGGGCTGCAGTCCATGGGGTCCCGAGGAGTCGGACAGGACTGAATGACTTTTCACTTTCATGCATTGGAGAAGGAAATGGCAACCCACTCCAGTGTTCTTGCCTGGAGAGTCCCAGGGATAGGGAAGCATGGTGGCTGCCGTCTACGGGGTCGCACGGAGTCGGACACGACTGAAGCAACTTAGCAGTAGCAGCAGTAGGAAAATCTCCCATTTTAACTTAATCACATCTATAAGTCCCTTTGCCTATAAGTTAATATCCTCACACGTTCCGGGAATCTAAAAAGAAATGAAACAACTTANTTCCCTCCACAAGGATGCCTCCTCACACCTCTGTGGCTCTGACCCCTATACTCCCTCCTCCAGGTGGCACCCTCCTTGCCTTAGTCAGGCTCAGGCCCAAGCAGCTGTCCTATTCAGATGCCCGCCTCTTTCAGCTCAGACTCCAGCACCCTCCTCTGGGCCATTGTGGCTGGCCCACCCCTGCACTAGGTACCAGGTATGGAGGCCCACCTTCCTCTGCCCTCCTAATGGCTTCAGGACCACATTCTTCAAAAAAGAAAGGAAAGAAAAGAGAAAGATCCCATAGCTCCCTTTGGGACAAATTTCTCATATCCGGTACGTTTCTTTGCATTTTCATTACCAAAACTCTCCTTCTCTATCCCACTTCTGTGGGCAAGTTTTTACCCTTAATATCTGATGTGAGTAATTTTATAAAGTTGAAAAAGATTTACTGAGCAATATACCCTTAATCTGATCCTTGCCCTTAGGTAATATAATCTGTTGAAAGATTTTATTAGCATCTTCCTTAAAATTGCTTTCTGATTCTTATATTTTAGTATTTGGAACCTAGAAGCAGTTGGTTCTTTTCTTTTTTAACCTTGCAAAGCCCCAACTCTTAAATCTCTCAGTTTCCTTTCATTTCTGCTTTCAAATTAGGTGATTTTCTCCTGGGTTTATGTCTTTCTTATAATATCTAGCCAAACACGATAAATATCACTAAACAAACATTCTAACACATTTTCCCCTAGTGCTGTAGGTTTGCTCAAATCATGATCTATTTCTCAAATTACATGAATGACAGTTCTACAGAATATTTGATCACTTAAAAGCATGGATCACATTCTAGCCTTTGTCATGTTCTTGCCAATGACCATCTAACTGGGAAACCAGTTCCACATTTTTTTTTCACAAGGTCACCCAATTTCTGGAAGGAAATTATATGTTAATAAGAATAGGCTTATTAACATAAGTCTCACGAGAGACTGAGCCAGAGTTGTGTATGAGTGTCCAGGAATCTCTGGCAGAGCTGTGGTTGACAGTGGCCTGCTGCAGGGTCAGGGGCACTGACTACAACAGTCCTGGGGGCAGTGGCATGCTGGCTTAAGTCCTTCTGAAGGAGGCTGCCATTACCACTATCACCGCTACTATAGTTTGGCCTCAGGCCAAATTACAGGGAGGGAACACATCCCTACCCATCAGCAGAAAGTTGGATTGAAGATTTACTGAGCATTGCCCTGCCCACCAGAGCAAGACCTAGTTTTACCCACAACCAGTCCCTCCCACCAGGAAGCTTCCACAAGCCTCTTATCCTCATCCATCAGAGGGCAGACAGAATGAAAGCCACAATCACAGAAAACTAACCAAACTGATCACATGGATGACAACCCTGTCTAACTCAATGAAAATGTGAGCCTTGCTATGTCGGGCCACCCAAGATGGACGGGTCATAGTGGAGAGTTTTCACAAAACGTGGTCCACTGGAGAAGGGAATGGAAAACCACTTTAGTGTTCTTGTTGAGAACTCCATGAACAGTATGAAAAGGCAAAAAGATAAACTCCCCAAGGTGATAGGTGCCCAATATGCTACTGGGGAAGGGCAGATAAATAGCTCCAGAAGGAATGAAGAGGCTGAGAAAAAGAGGGAAACAGCACCCGGTTGTGGATGTTTCTGGCGGTGAAAGCAAAGTCTGATGCTGTAAAGAACAATACTGCATGGGAACCTGGAATGTTAGGTCCATGAATCAAGGTAAACTGGAAGTGGTCAAATAGGAGATGGCAAGAGTGAACATTGACACTTTAGCAATCAGTGAACTGAAATGGACTGGAACGCGTGAATTTAATTCAGATGACCATTATATCTACTACTACGGGCAAAAATACCTTAGAAGAAATGGAGTAGCCCACATAGTCAACAAAAGAGTACAAAATGCAGTACTTGGGTGCAATATCAAAACCAACAGAATGATCTCTGTTCACTTCCAAGGCAAACCATTCAGTATCACAGTAATCCAAGTCTATGGTCCAGCCACTAAGGCCGAAGTGGAAATTGAATAGTTCTATAAAGACTTCTAGAACTAACACCAAAGAAAAGATGTCCCTTTCATCATAGGGGACTGGAATGCAAAAGTAGGAAGTCAAGAGACACCTGGAATAACAGGCGAGTTTGGCCTTGGAGTACAAAATGAAACAGGGCAAAGGTTAACAGAGTTTTCCCAAGAAAGAATGCACTGGTCATAGAAAACACTCTCTTCCAACAACACAAGAGACAACTCTACACATGGACATCACCAAATGGTCAATACCAAAATCAGACTGATGATATTCTTCACAGTTAAAGATGGAGAAGCTCTATAGAGTTGGCAAGAACAAGCCTGGAAGCTGACTGCAGCTCAGATCATGAACAGCTTATTGCAAAATTTAAACTTAAATTGAAGAAAGCAGGGAAAACCACTAGGCCAGTAAGATATGACCTAAATCAAATTCCTAATGATTATATAGTGGAATTGACAAATAGATTCAAGGGATTAAATCTGATAAAGTATCTGAAGAACTATGGACGGAGGTTCATGACATTGTATAGGAGACAGTGATCATGACCATCCCCAGGAAAAACAAATGCAAAAAGGCAAATTGGCTGTCTGAGGAGGCCTTATAAATAACTGAGAAAAGAAGAGAAGTGAAAGGCAAAGGAGAAAAGATCTACCCATTTGAGTGCAGAGTTCCAAGGAATAACAAGGAGAGATAAGAAAGCCTTCCTAAGTGAACAATGCAAAGAAATAGAGGAAAACAATAGAACGGGAAAGACTAGGGGTCTCTTCAAGAAAATTAGAGATACCAAGGGAATATTTCATGCAAAGATGGGCACAATAAAGGATAGAAAGTGTATGGACCTATCAGAAACAGAAGATATTAAGAAGAGGTTGCAAGAATACACAGAAGAACTATACAAAAAAACTTCATGATCCACATAACCCACATAACCACTCATCTAGAGCCATACATCTTGGAGTACAAAGTCAAGTGGACCTTAGGGAGCATAACAATGAACAAAGCTAGTGGAGGTGATGGAATTCCAGCTGAGCTTTTTCAAATCCTAAAAGATGATGTTGTCAAAGTGCTGCACTAAATATGCTAGCAAATCTGGAAAACTCAGCAGTGGCCACAGGACTGGAAAAGGTCAGTTTTCATTCTGGTTCCAAAGAAGGGCAATGTCAAATTATGTTCAAACTACTGCACAGTTGCACTCATTTCACATGCTAGCAAAGTAATACTCAAAATTCTCCAAGCTAGGCTTCAAAAATATGTGAACTGAGAAATTCCAGATATTCAAACTGGATTTAGAAAAGACAGAGGAACCAGAGATCAAATTGCCAGCATCCACTGTATCATAGACAAAGCAAGGGAATTCCAGAAAAACCTCTACTTCTACTTTATTGATTATGCTAAAGCCTATGTTGATCACAAAAAACTGTGGAAAATTCTGAAAGAGTTGGGAATTCCATACCACTTGACCTATCTCCTAAGAAACCTGTATGCCAGTCAAGAAGCAACAGTTAGAACTAGACATGGAACAACAAGCTGGTTAAAACTTGGGAAAGGAGTATGTCAAGGCTGCATATTGTCACCCTGCTTATTTAACTTATATGCAGAGTACATCATGTGAAATGCTGGGCTGGATGAAGCACAAGCTGGAATTAAGATTGCCAGGAGAAATATCAATAACCTCAGATACTCAGATGACAGCACACTTATGGCAGAAAGCAAAAAATAACTGAAAAGCCTCTTGATAAAGGTGAAAGAGGAGAGTCGAGAAGCTGGCTTAAAACTCAGCATTCAAAAAATGAAGATCATGGCATCCAGTTCCATCACTTCATGGCAAATATATAAGGAAACAGTGGCAGATTTTATTTTCTTGGCCTCCAAAATCACTACAGATGGTGACTGCAGTCATGAAATTAAAAGACACTTGCTGCTTGAAAGAAAAGCTATGACCAACCTAGACAGCATGTTAAAAAGTAGAGACATTAGTTTGCCAACAGAGGTCCATCTTCTCAAAGCTATGGTTTTTCCAGTGATCATGTATAGATGTGCGAGTTGGACCATAAAGAAGACTGAGCACTGAAAAATTGATGTGTTTGAGCGGTGGTATTGGAAAAGGCTCTTGAGAGTCCCTGGGACTGCAAGTAGATCAAACCTGTCAATCCTAAATGAAATCAGTCCCGAACATTCATTAGAAGGACTGATGCTAAAGCTGAAGCTCCTAAACCTTAGAAGCCACCTGATGTGAAGAGCCAACTCATTAAGGGAAGACCCTGATGCTGGGAAAGAGTAAAGGCAGGATGAGTAGGGGACGAGAGAGTTTGAGATGATTGGATGGCATCACCAACTCAATGGATATGAGTTTGAGCAAACTCTGGGAGACGGAGAAGGACAGAAGGACGGGGAAGCCTGGTGTGCTGCAGTCCCTGGGCTGTCAAAGAGTTGGACACAAGTGAGTGATTGAACAACAACAAAGGATGGATGAGGTTATGTTCTAATAACAAAAAATCCAAAGTTTCAGTATCTTAATACAACAAAAGTTGATCTCTTTCCCAGCATCACATTTTACGTCCTGTGCTGGTCTGTGGGGATGAAGGGAAGGCTTTGGTTTGTATAGCCACTCAGAAACCCAGTTGGTCAGAGACTCTGCATCAGTATCTGCACCAGCCAAAGCAGCCAGTTTCTTAGTTGTCCCATCAGGGGAATGGGGCTGATGAACAGTGCATGGACTTTCCATTGTCTCATACTAGATATGACACACATCACATTTCAATGGCCAGAATTATTAATAGTCACAAGATCCTAACCAACCTTGAAGAAACTGAAAGCTGTCTTCCATGTGCCAACAGGGGCAGAACTAGATATCTGCAAACACTAGTATATTCTGTGGGCTTCCCAGGTAGTGCTAGTGATAAAGAATCCACCTGCCAATGCAGGAGACGCGAGACACGTGGATTTGATCCCTGGGTTGGGGGATATCCCCTGGAGTAGGAAATGGTACCATGCCAGTATTCTTGCCTGGATAATCCCGTGGGCAAGGAGCCTGATGGGCTACAGTTCATAGGGCTGCAAAGAGTTGGACGTGACAGCACATGCAACATTATCTTCTGCACGTTTCATGAGCAGAATCCCGTTTTGACTCATTCCAACATGGTTATTACTTATGAAGTGTCTTTCACACTCTTTCAGCAGACATCTATTACATTCTAGGTACTCTTCTAGGCACTAGTTAGTCATACAGCAGTGAACTGAAGAGACAAGGCCCCCCTACTCTCATTCCAGATAGACATTTTAAATATACAGCATGTCAGGTGGTGAAAAATGCCATGGAGAAAAATTAAGCAGAAAAGGAGGCTATGGCTTTCTGGTGAAGGAATGAGATATGTAAGCTTAAATATTTCAGTTGGAGAAGGTCTACTAAGAAGGTCATTGTGGTTGGCTAAATGGGAAATAGATGGGGAAACAGTGGAAACAGTGTCAGACTTGATTTTGGGGGGCTCCAAAATCACTGCAGATGGTGACTGCAGCCATGAAATTAAAAGACGCTTACTCCTTGGAAGAAAAGTTATGACCAACCTAGATAGCATATTCAAAAGCAGAGACATTAGTTAGGCGACTAAGGTCCATCTAGTCAAGGCTATGGTTTTTCCAGTAGTCATGTTTGGATGTGAGAATTGGACTGTGAAGAAGGCTGAGCACTGAAGAATTAATGCTTTTGAACTGTGGTGTTGGAGAAGACTCTTGAGAATCCCTTGGACTGAAAGGAGATCCAACCAGTCCATTCTGAAGGAGATCAACCCTGGGATTTCTTTGGAAGGTATGATGCTAAAGTTGAAACTCCAGTATTTTGGCCACCTCATGCGAAGAGCTGACTCATTGGAAAAGACTTTGATGCTGGGAGGGATTGGGGGCAGGAGAAGAAGGGGACGACAGGTTGAGATGGCTGGATGGCATCACTGACTTGATGGATGCGAGTCTGAGTGAACTCCGGGAGTTGGTGATGGACAGGGAGGCCTGGCGTGCTGTGATTCATGGGGTGGCAAAGAGTCGGACATGACTGAGCAACTGAACTGAACTGAACTGAAAATTGTCCATGACCTAATCCCCAGAACTTTTGAATATGTTACCTATTATGGTAAAAGGGACTTTGCAGAGGTGATTAATGGTTATAAGTTGGAGAGATGATCATGGATTAAATTGTTGGATCAATGTGATCACAGGGTCTTTATAAGAGGGTGGCAGAAGTGTCAGAGTCAGAAAAGACAAGATAACAATGGAAAGCAGAGGTTAGAGGAGGGGAGATTTGAAGATAATACGTGGCTGGCTTTGAAGGGGCCAGAATCCAAGGAATGTAAGTATGGTGTAAGTTTGGGAGATCAGAAAGGTGACGAATAATCAGCAAAGGAAACTGAGAGTTTCCGTGGTGAGTTAAAAGGAAAGCAATGTTGCATTAAAGTCAATTGAAAATGTGTTTTAAAAGGGAGGGTAAAATGTTAGTGGAAGGTAAGGTGATCAGTTTGGTAAGATAAATTAAGGTAAAAGTGCATACAAAACAACCAAAAAAGAAAACCTTTTTTATCCTTAAACAAGCTAAGCTAAATATATTAGAACTCCATCGTGTGCCGTAGTCATGGTGTAAATTGTTCATCAGATCACTGCAATAAATTTCAAATCATTTGTTACTTTTTAGAAATTGTTGTGTGATCTTTCATTGAAGAGGCTGTCACTAGCTAAGTGATGCTTCTGTCTGTGAGTTATGCTTTGATAAAAGAGACTGCATCTAACACACAAAAACTTCCACACTAAATTAACAGTCATGGTGACTTAGAGTGTCAAATTAACATCAGCTATATAGATCATGATGCCAAATCCCCACAGCTTCTATTGAAAAGCAATTCTATAAAAGACATTCTATCCTCCCAAATGTTTTAGCCCTTATATTACTGAGCTTTTGTGTATTAAAAATCTTTATTATCAACTAAATCAAGAAAAGCATTTTGGAATGTCATAGTTAATTGGGTGGAATATGATCCTTCAGGCCAACTAGAGGAAAGCACTGTAGCAGTTAAGAGCATTGGCCATGTGCCAGATGAAATTTGAATCTTAGTTCCGCCATGTAAATTTTAACCTCTCTATTTGTCTCAGTTTTCTTATCTGTAAACAAGGAGGTGCTAATGAGCATTAACTATTTAAATGAGTTGATATTTACCAGACAAAGCAAATATTGTAAGTGATCGCTCTCATTTTTATTAATAAAATTATTGCTACTAATTCTTGTGGTGAGTTAGGGTTTGATGGATTTTAATGAGCTGATAAAATTAGATGGAGGTGAAATTCAACAGTCATCTACACTCTGGGTATCCTTGACCTCAGACTGGGCCTAAGAGACCCACCCATTGCATCCTGCTTACCTGTTCTTCTGGAATCTACCAAATCCTTTCTTTTGTTTTTAAAGAGTTTTAGGTCTATTACTCTGGTGGCTTAACAGTAAAGAATTCACCTGCAATGCAGGACATGAAGTCTTGATCCCTGGATCAGAAAGATCCCCTAGAGAAGGAAACGGCAACCCATTCCAGTACTCTTGCCTGGAAAATCCCATGGACAGAGGAGCCTGGTGGGCTACAGTCCAGGGGGTCACAAAGAGTTGGATATGACTTAATGACTAAACGTGTGTGTGTGTGTATCCTGTGACAAAACATAATGGAAAATACAAAGAAGAATATATATATATATATATATATATATACATACACATACATGCACAGTTTCCTGTTCTATATAGTGCTTGTCTATAGTTCCGTGTGCTATATAGTGCTCTGAGTGCTCGTCGCTCAGTACTCAGTGCTGTATACCAGGACCATGTGGTTTATCCATCCTACATTTAATTGTTTGCATCCAAGATCCTTTTTGAGGCAAGGTCACATGGAGGCTCCAGTCCTAGCAGCCATGTGAAAGTGACACCAGGATGAGCACCAGCACACTAGACCAGAGCTTTAGGGGCCAGATGGAGCTTAGGTGTTTGCTTATATGAATACCAGTGCCACCAGGGACACTTCCTCCAAATCTCTGGGTCTGCGAGAGCTTGGATCTAAGGTTGGTTCACGGGAACCATGGAGGGCAGGCTTACATTCCAGAAGCTTCCCAAATATTGTTGCTCAGAGATCCTCACGGCTGGGAACAGTTTGGGCAGGGCATGGTCTAATCTGCTTGGGAATGGACTGTTGTATTCTCCAACTGGCACTTACACTATCCATCAGTGAGGAAGGAATCTGACCTTAGTGTTGAAGCAGGGACCTGGAGCCCACTGCAGTGCCTAGGATTAATCCCTTAATTTCCGGATTTTGAGAAGGCAATAAATGGGTTCCAGAGAGTAGCAATGGTTGGCGAGAGCACTCAGAGGTCTCAAAAAATGTGGCGATTTATCAACGATGTGGGAATATTTTAGTATTTGAGCAACTGATATGGCTATAGCTATGCATATGGTTGGATATTTGCTCTACTCTAAGTTCAAGTAAGCTGAAAATTGATTTTGTGACATGGAGATCACTGGTCTTTTGGTGATCCAGTGAGGGTATGAGTTTGACTGAATAGGTAGAGGGGAAAGTGCAAGGAAAACTGGTGACTCTTTCAAGGGGTTTTGCTATAAAGAGGAGCAAAGAAATGGGGTTGGAGATGAGGGGATCAAAAGAGGCTTTTCTTGATTGAAATGTGCACACTGCTATATTTAAAAATGGATAACCAACAAGGTCTTCCTATATAGCACAGGGAACTCTGCTTAATGTTATGCGGAAGTATGGATGGGAGGAGCCTGGGGAGAATGCGTGCTCAGTCGCTCAGTCGTGTCCAGCTCTTTGTGACCCCATGGACTACTCCTTGAGCCTGCCACGCTCCTCTGCCCGTGGAATTTCCCAAGCAAGAATACTGGAGTGGGTTGCCGTTTCCTACTCAGAGGATCTTCCCCATCCAGGGATTGAACATGAGTCTCCTGCATCTCCCTCATTAGCAGGCAGATACTTTACCACTGCGCCACCTGGGAGCACCTTGGGGGAGAATGGAGACATATATATGTTTACATATGGCTGAGTCCCTTTGCTGTCCACCTGAAGCTATCACAACGTTGTTAATTGGCTATATGCCAATAGAAAACAAAAAGTTTAAGAAAAGAGAACTTTTTTATAATAGGAGAATTAATAGCATGTTTGTGTGTTAATGAGATAGCTTTTGCAGAGACATGATGCCTACCTTTGTTTATCACCCAAGAGCTTTGTATGGGATGTACTAAGGCTACACATATTTTGGGGGGGCATTTATCTTGGTTTTTCTTTGCATTATTTCCATTATGAAGTACGAGGCATCCCTCTCAAAGTTATTTTTTCTTCTCTTGTTATAGATACTGCCCTGATTCATTTCTGGGAATTTTTCTTTCTCTACCTCTATTTTTAGTGTAAAGCCTGCTTGATAAATCAATAAGCATCTAGGTAGCCTTCATATCCTAGATGTGTGCTCTTTTCTTTGCTAAGAGAGCCAATACTTCAGCATCTTAAACCAGAATCTAGAAAGCCTAAGCCAAATGTCATCCTGTAATACTAGCTTTGCAGACAGATTTTGTTGCCTTATATCTGTCTATCTATCAACATCTATCAATATGTATCTATCTGTATATATATATCTGGGTGCTTCCCAGGTGGCTTGGTGGTAAAGAATCTGCCTGTTAATGGAAGAGACGGGCTTTCCTAGTGGCTCAGATGGTGAAGAATCCACCTGCAATGTGGGAGATCTGGGTTTGAGCCTTGCTTTGGGAAGATCCCNAAGATACAATAACTAAACCATTTCTCCCATTTTTAGTTTCCTTATTCATAAAGTGAGGAGTGAGAGGAAGAGGATTTCTAAGACTTCCTTGGTTTTTTTGTGTGCTTTCACAGAATTATATTCTGTTCAACAAGACAATGAAGAAACAACTAAAAAATAATTTCAAATAGTGGTAATTACTACAGGGAAAATAAGATTTTATAATAGAGAGTGACTTGAGAGGTGGGAGTGGGCAACGTCAGATATGGGGCAATTTCTGTAATAGTAGATCTCTTACGGTGTGAAAAGAAAAATGTGCACAATACAGTATACATGCAACCAACAATATCAGTTTCAGATTTTTGTGCGGAAGGAGATTTCTGGGTTGGATGAAATATAAAGTGAGGTTTTGGTGAGTGTCTACTGCATGTGTTTTTCTTGTCCTCAAGGAAGCACTGGGTGGNTAGTAGATCTCTTACGGTGTGAAAAGAAAAATGTGCACAATACAGTATACATGCAACCAACAATATCAGTTTCAGATTTTTGTGCGGAAGGAGATTTCTGGGTTGGATGAAATATAAAGTGAGGTTTTGGTGAGTGTCTACTGCATGTGTTTTTCTTGTCCTCAAGGAAGCACTGGGTGGATTAACCGATATGTCAATGCAGGGCTAGTAGGTACTGGGAAGTTGTGACATTCTCTTTTTTTAAAAAAATTACTTATTTTAATTGGAGGGTAATGGCTTTACAATATTTTGGTAGTTTTTGCCATACATGGACATGAATCAGCCATAGGGGTACACGTGTCCCACCATCCTGAACCCGCCTCCCACCTTCCTCGCCAACCCATCCTTCTGGATTGTCTCAGAGCATCGGCTTTGAGTGCCCTGCTTCATGCGTTGAACTTGCACTGGTCATCTATTTTATACATGGTAATATACATGTTTCAATGCTATTCCCATATTGTCCCACCCTTGCCTCCTCCCACATAGTCCAAAAGTCTGTTCTTTACATCTGTGTCTCTTTTGCTGTCTTGCATATAGGGTTACGACAAGTTACCATCTTTCTAAATTCCATATACTAATGTACTGTATTGGTGTTTCTCTTTCTGGCTCACTTCACTCTGTATAATAGGCTCCAGTTTCATCCACCTCATTAGAACTAATTCAAATATATTCTTTTTTATAGCTGAGTAATACTCCATTGTGTATATGAAGCAAAACGTCCTTATCCATCCATCTACCAATGAACATCTAGGTTGCTTCCACGTCCTAGCTATTGTAAACAGTGCTGCAATGAACACTGGGGTACATGCGTCTCTTTCAATTCTGATTTCCTTGGTGTGTATGTCATTATTATTATTTTTTTCCACAGTAGACCTTATTGATGCATCACACTTTTTTCCAGCTCTGCTTAATGAGGTCTCAGAATCCTTTTCATTGTATGGCTGCAGCAAGACATCATCAATCATTTGGCATTGGCATGCATATGGAAAGCAATTTTCCAACACTGGAGTAAAAGTATTTGTAGAGTTGAAAATATTTCTACACTTAGTGGAATTTAGTTTCCTTTTTTTCTCCAAGATAATATCAACTAAAGTGAAACCACCACTTCCCTCCAGAGACATCTTCCTGTTCTAGCTGTGTTGTCCTTCTACATTTCCTCCACGGAGTGTGGGCAGGGCATGTCTTAAGCCAGTCATGGAACAATATTTTGGTTTTAGTCAATGGAGCAGAAACTCTGGTTTAGTAATATTTCTATTGGTGATAGAAGTTCCTTCTCTGTTTTCCACTTTTTTCTCTTAGTAATCTCCCATTCCTGAAGTTTTCAGAACTCTCATGTCCTTTTCTCTCCTCAGACCAAAGAATGCTCATTTAAAATGAAAAAAATATATATATATTGTTACCCTATAAGGGGGGGATTTGGAAGGGACCGTGCTTAATCTATGGTTTTGTTTTTTGCTTAATCTATGGCAAGAGTTTTCTACGATAGGATTTCAGACAGTAAGATCGAAGGGGAGAGATATCACAAAAAGCAGTTTTTCTGATGTACCTCCCATTGTACCATTTGGGCTTTATGGCAAAAAAGTGACAAACGGGGTGCACAGTGGGAAACTCGTATTGTTTTGGAAAAGAGTTAGAGTTCTTAGATTAGGGCTCTGTGGAAGATGTCAGAGTGAAGACCAAAACAAATATTCACACTCAGGTGCAGTGGCATTCAATAAAGTGATTATTCAGTGACATTAAATAAGTTCTCAGGCCATCTTGAAGTGATTAATGCGGGTGGATGGAGGCCAGGATTCATTGGGGGAAGGAATACAGAGGTGTTTTTCTTGATTAAAAATTGCATGCGCTGGTGGTAAAAATCTCATGGGAAGTTTTGTTTGATTGTCCTTGTCATTAGAAGACATTGATTATTAAAATGTCTCCTCTTCTTCCCTGCCACAGGATGGAAAGGATTACAGCCTCTGGAAGAATGGAAATGTTTGTGAGCAGATTCTGGGTTGGTATTGGAATCATTTGTAGACGCTTTTAGTTCATCTCCTCATCTCCACCCATTAACCTCTCCTGTCTCCTAGGTCAATTTTACTGACCCAAGATTATGGTTGTCATTTGGCAGAAGGGTATTGCTTTCATGATTGCATAGTGGTTAAGCATCTATCCTTAGGGTTACTGGGGATATTTGATGAGATACATTATGTAATGTGCTTGGCAGAGAACAAGGTACGTGGCCACTACTCCACAATGTAAGGTATTATGGCTGCTTGCATTATTGTGCTCTCTTTAACACCAGCTCTGATGCTGAAGGAGTCCTGCAGAATCTTTATCCAACAGCTTATGCCCACGGGGCTCAGGCTCTGTGTTCTAGCCCAGCACACTTGAGTTTGCCAGCAAGCATACTTGCCTTATTTACTATTATATCAAGTATATAATAGAGGCTTGTTAAATGAATCTGATGTGTACAGACTTTGCAGCTGAATGAGAATTAGATGGACAGATTCCACTCAGGCAGCATTCATGCTGCTGGGAAAGGTAGAGGAAGGTGCAATGACTCTGCTAGAAGGCAATCTGGGATTATTTGATCCAACTTCCTACTGAAAGCAGCAATCACAATCTCAGTTTTCTTTCAAATGTTCGTCTGCTTTCCCTTTAACGTGGGCTTAGGAAGTTTGGTTGAATGGTCACATTTTTCTTGAGTAAGAGGCAGGACACGTTCTTGGACAAGTATGCGTGAAATTACTGAGATATGTGGATTCTTTAGCTGGATCACAGTGGGAGTCTGGGATACATAATTATTCTTTAAACAGAGCAGAGAACAAGTGTATTTGAGTCATACCTGAATTCTGGTCCTGACTCTCTCACTGAAGAGGCAATAGAGTAGTTAAGAGGTTGGGCTTTGGAGACAAACCTGGGCTAGAATCAGAGCAGAAAATGTAAGCTAGCGTCCTTCATTTGCATGGGTTCCTTCTACGGCCCTGGGTGGAGCCCTTCTAATATATTTCCATGGTCATATATTTTAGTAAAAAAACGTGCATATATTATACGTGTATTTAGATGTAGAGAGAAATATATAAAAAACATACAAAATGTAAAAATGTATATTTTATAAATGTATTTATATTGTTATTTTACTATATATACATTGCTCTCCCAGTCACTTCAGTTGTGTCCGACTCTTTGTGATGCCATGGACTGTAGCCCACCAGGTTCCTCTGTCCATGGGATTCTCCAGGCAAGAATACTGGAATGGGTTGCCATGGCCTCCTCCAGGGGATCTTCCTGACCCAGGGACGGAACCCACATCTCTTTACATCTCCTGCATTGTCAGTGAGTTCTTTACCACTAGCGCCACCTAGGAAGCCCCACTATAAATACAATTGCAATTAGTTAAGACTAAGGGCTCTTTCCACCCAGATTTTATGTGACGAGACAATCAAAGAGTAAACAACCACGAAAACAACAAACATGGATTAAGTGGCTATATATATATATTTAACATACAAATATATAAAAATATAAAACATACATGCTAAATTAGTTTCAAGTGTACAACACCATGACCTGACAATCAAATACATTACAAAATGCTCACCATGAGTCCAATAGCCATCTGTTACCATACACAATTATTATAGAATAATGGACAATATTCTTCATGCTATGGACTAAGCCCTGTGACTTATTCATTTTATAACTGGAAAGTCGTGTCTCTTGATCCCCAACACCTATTTTGCCAACCCCCCGCCCCACCATTCCCCTCCCCTCTGGCAGCCACCAGTTTGCTCTCTAGACCTTTAAGTCTGTTTTATTTGTCATATTGTTTAGAGTCCACATATAAGTGAGATCACTATTTTATATTGTTATGGAAAATATCTTGGAGTGTACGGCAAAGGGGAAATAGAAAAACACAAATATAGTTAGAGAGCTCAGCACCCTCTTCTCAAAAACTGACACCACCTGTAGACAGATCATCAGTGTTGATATAAAGCACTTAACACTGTCAAGCAGCTAGACGCATTTGACATTTATTAAACTCTTAGCCAATATCAGCAGAAAACACGACACTGCTTTGTTGTGTGTCAGCTTGGATGGACTGAAATACGTTTCCCAGAATATTCAGTCTTTTATATTTCTGATTGTGACGGGCCACAGGGAGATTCTTGCCGAAGGTTTAGAAGGGGGAAATGAAGCAGCAGCATACTGTTGCTGATCTGCTGAATCAACCTGGCATTAAGGCAGCAGGTGGATTGCAATGACTCCAGCATCCCCTGCACATGCTGCCGGTTTCTACAACACCTAGAGACAGGTAGGCATAATGAACTCCAAGACGACAGACTTCAGTTCTGCCAGATATCCGTACCACTGTGTCAGAGGCGACAAGAACAAATACGAAATATTTCTGTCCCTCTCATGGGTTTTCACCTCCTGATATCGGCCCCAATTTGTCCTGGATCTCTCTCTTTACATCCCTCGTCCCTTCCCATCTGTCTTCCCGGTGGTCTGTAATCTCCAGCTGGAGATGTGAAGAATGAACCTTACTTAGTCAACTTCCACAAATGGGTAAGATCAAATTGCTGTTACATATCCATATATACATTGTTCTTCTTTGACTAAAGCCTCCCTGTTATAGTTAAACACACACACACACAAAGCAAAAAACAAAAAACAAAGAATAATAACTCCATAAAGCATGAGGAAGGAGGAGATAAAGATGTGTTCAGTTCAGTTCAGTCGCTCAGTCGTGTCCAACTCTTTGTGACCCCGTGTTAGGAAGTTAATAATAATAAGTTATTTTCCTGGATTTTGTAACATTTGGTATGTATCANCCCAGCCACCGTAAGTTCAGAATACCCTTATTCTTAAAAGACATCTGCTGAAATACTCAGAGTGAACTGATATGATGCCTACTACTTACTTTCAAATGTTATGTTGAGCAGTTGGTGAGTCTGGGTGAAGGGTCTATAGGTGGTCACTATACCAGGTTCTGTACTTTTCTGTAGGTTTGGAAATTTAGAAACATATGGTCGGAAAAGGAGTCTTTTGAATCACTTGGATACTCCTGCAGTTATAACTATTTTCCCTTTAAAACCTCAATTCTTCCTGCTGTTCTAATCAGGAGGCAACTTTCTCCTTGCATTTAACCAGGATGGGCTGCGTTATGCTGCAGTAACAATCTGAAGATCTGGGTAACTTATACTTTCAAAGATTCCTTCCCCACGTGCGATAGATACATGGCCATTTCAGATTGGTGGGAGACTAAAGACATCTTTCGGAACATATCGTATACTCATTCTCACAACATAAAAACTCTGTCTCTGAGGTGGACTCGTCCCCTTTATTCTCAAAGGAAAAGGTATCTCTCCGCTTATTTAAAGCTAACTGCTTCCTTTGACCTCTGAACCCACGACTCCTCTGGAGGGTTGCTTCCACAAGATACAGCTAGGTGCTCCGTCTCCTCCATCTCTGCCAGCTTCTGCTCAGTCTCCTTCTCTCCATGTGCTTCAGTCTCTATACTGCACAAAGCCCCGTGTTTGATTCGATCTTACTTTCTAATTTCCCCTCTTCCTTTCTCCTGGTTAACTTTTCAGGCTCATGGTCTTTGCAGATATCACTTCCTGCGATCCCGGTCTTGGTTTTCATGCAAGCGGGTTGTTGTTGCTTAGCCGATCAGCTGTGCCTGACTCTTGCAACCCTGTCAGGCTCCTCCATCCTGGGTTTTCCCAGGCAAGAATATTGGAGTGGGTTGCCATCTCCTTCTCCAGGGGATCTTCCCGACTCAGGGATTGAAGCCATGTCTCCTGAATGTCTTCTGAATTGCAGGCAGATTCTTTCCTGATAAGCCACCTGGGAAGCCCCAGACAAGCTGGTATTTGTTCCTAAATTAGACTGATATGTCTTCTTGCAGAACAAATAGTCTTTTCAGCCCTTTGCTCTGTTATTCTCGATCTCCGCTGTGTAGCACCACCGACAAGTCCCTCATGAGATAGTCTTACCTACTTTGATCATCATATATCAGATTTTGGTGGGGCCGGGAGGAGGGTCTTCTCCCATCCTCTTGAATTGTTCCCTAGCTGTCTTCTTTAAGGTTTCATTTTCATCCTGCCTTCCTAAATGTAAGGATTCTCTGCGAACCTTTTTTTAAGCCCTTCTCCCTTTGTCCTTCTAACTACTTCCTCCAAGAGCTTGCTGACTGCCACCTCCAGTACATCTCTCCTGTGTACACATCCAGTCCTGATCTCACTGCTGCCATTTCAGTCTCATTATCCCGAGCGCTGATATGACATACTTTTCCCCATTGGAATGACTTTCCCAGCACCTCAGACTGACACTTTCAAACTTAAAGTCACGATGTTTCCTCTTTCTAAATGCTTGCTCCCCCTCCAGGGGCACCCTTTTTCTTCTGGTTTCCCAGCCCCATAGACTCTCGGCAGGATTCTTTGACTTTTTCTTCTTCTCCATTTCTCATTTTTATTTCTAATACTCCCAGCCCTATCATTTCCCCTCAGATCTGCCCTTTCTTCTCTGTTCTGGCAAATGCATCCTCATTAATGGAGCGAAGATCACAGAGAGTCTCTGCTGTGGGCTTTCTACTCGTTCTTGGTTTTTCCCCAGGCCACCCCTCAATCTGTTACAAAACAAAACTTCTGTCATGACAGTCTGTGGTATGAACCGACTAAAGAGAGTCAACTTGGCAGAAGCACCAAATCTAGACTCTGCAGCTCAGAATGTAATTTGGTTTCATCGGACCTATTCTGCTGCCACGGACTCTGCTTCGACAGCCCTCCAGCCAGGTCCTTCCAAATCTACCCTAGCGTCCCCATCTGCAAATGCGCTACATCGCTTATTTACTTGTTTTTGGCTGTGCGGGGTCTTTGTGGCTGCATGGGCTTTTCTCTAGTTGTGGTGAGTGGGGGACACTCTCTGTGGCGCATGGACTTCTCGTCATGGTGGCTTCTCTTGTTGCAGAGCACGGGCTCTAGAGTGAGCAGACTTCAGCAGCTGCACCACGTGGGCCCGGTAGTTGTGGCTTCCAGACGCTTAGAGCACAGGCTCACTAGTTGCAGCGCACGAGCTTAGTTGCTCCATGGCATGTGTGATCATCCAGGTCAGGGATGGAACCATGTCTCCTACACTGGCAGGCAGATTCTTTACCACTGAGCCACCAGGGAAGCCCCCAAATCTTAGCCTTTCTTTAAGATGTAATTCAGTTTCCATTGCTTCCATCAAAGCATCTCTCACTGCTTGAGCTTATGCTAAAATTTTCCTTCTCCCACAGTGACCAGAGTTAGTTGCAGTTTGGTAGCTAAGTATTTAATATATGTATTTATTTATTTCTAACTAACTCACTAGCTCTTTGGAGTTCTACATACAAACCCCCACAGTGCTGGGCACATGGCCATGATCAGGACATGCTTAGGAGTTGATTGATTTCTGTGAGGTCTAATGGAAAGTATTACTTATGTTTTTTATTCTCCTACTCTAGGGGGAATTAATTACACCTGCCGATTTCTGAAAATACTTTTCCTCCTTAATCCCAAATGGAGAAATTTGAGGCTGGTGATTTCAAAATTCCAGGGATATCAAGTCATTTCCTTGGTGTATCCATACGTGTTTTACTATACTCTTACTTAATCCTATATTATAGAAACGTTTGCTTTACTTTTATAACTTTTCATACTTACCTTTCCCGTATTTTATATCTTTGCTATTATGATGATGAATAACAGTGCCTTCATTTACATTCGCTCATTTCATTCTCTACCTGACTCTTCTAGGATTGGCAATATCATCAGACTGATATTTCTGCCATCCAGCAAAAAAAAGAGTTTGAACTGGCTCAAGATCACACTGGCAGGACTCAAAATTTCTTTTATATCTGAAGACTTTTGCTCCTTTGCTCTGGATGACCCTCCACTGGGCTTGCACATTTCCCACGCACAAAAGCAGGTAATGGCAGTGTTGTCATCGATTTACAGGTTGGTTCCTACCCCCCCCCCTCCCACCATTAAACTTTGATCTTACTGAGTGTAGAGGTCAGGTGTTATTAATTTCCAGTGAATAGTTCAGGATATTTTGGTTCAACACCTGAATTAAAGCAAAGATGAATAAATGCATGAACGAAAGAGAACTGGCCCTTGTTTCTGTCTGCCTCTTAAAGAACCTAGCCTAAGATGCTTCATGACTATGTACACTCCATGGTACATTGTACATGATTGTAAAAACATTGTGAAATTTCTTTTTTTGTAAATCCCCTTAGCTTTGGCCCCAGCAGTCCAGTATCCTTAAAAACACACATCTCACTGAAGTCTGTGGTCTTGTGTAGTTAAGACTCAAGCAGTCATGGGTTCATATCTTTTTCCTGTTGATTTTAGCTAGTTGGATGTTTGTGGACAAGTTATTAGTTTCCTAAGTTTCAATGTTCTCATCTGTAAAATGGGCCTAATAAAATTTGTAAGATTGGTGTGGGAAGTCAGTGGGTTCATTGATTTGAAGCCTTTGGTATATAGGCCCTGGGATATAATACTCAATGAAAGTTCACAATTATCTTGAGGAAGGATGATCAGTGTATTTCAGGAACCCCTGGACCATAGCATGGGGCTCACCGACTGGCATGTTTTCAACTTCAAAACCACAGACGTCTTTCCATGGCCAAACTAAACCAGAAATGTAGCCAATTCAAATAATTTGGCCTTGAACTCTACTTTCATTTAAATAATTCTGAGAAGTAAAAGGATAAGATAGCCCTGACAGCTCCTTTATCTCTAAGAAACTTACAGAGAGTTGGAACAAGAAGTTATTTGTCATTTGTATTTGTAAGTGAGACCTTCCTGCCAGAGTCCTCCCATCTGTCTCCTGTTGGTTCTGTGTTCCTAGAGTGGCTGCAGTATGTGCGTGTGTGCGTGCGCGTGTGTGTGTGCGTGTGCGTGTGTGTGCGTGTGCACGTGTGTGTGCGTGCGCACATGTGTGTGTGCGCGCGCGTGTGTTTCCTTAATGATCTGAGCTGCTGCTTCTAGGTGTCCAGAGCCATTGATACAAAGCATCACTCTGAGGCACTGGTGGAATACATTTAACACAAGTGTAAATCTATCTCCTGGCTCAGGGTGCCATATATAATACATAGAGCTATCACTTTAATGCTGTTTATCACAGAGTGTGGGGTTTGGATTTAGAGGAGAGGCAGCCTCCATGCAAATTATCTCAGCTTTACCATATCTCTGGGGGGAAAACAACAAACAAAAACCAGTGGCTGTTTCCTTCGTCACAAAGCATTGGCACAAAGCCCCAGCCAGTCCATTTTATCAGTGAGCAAACTGAGGTCTAATGACATCAAACCACACACAAGCCTCATTTGAAGGGACTGTGGTTTGGAGACAGCCCAGAAAAGGCTGTGGTCAATGTCTTGCCCTCATGTCAAACTGGAAAGAGAGTGTTGTTGACATCAGAAAGAATGACCTTGGCTCAAATTCCAGCTCCCCTGGTGAGTAAACTTCAGCAAATTGCTCATTTTTCTGAAACTTTGGTTTTCTCTTCTGTCTGATAAGGATAGTGGTAACCTCTCCAGAAAATTCAATTATTCATCTTATGCTTATCGAGGACATATCATGTACCAGGCTCTAATCTTATAGAAATGAAGTGATATGACAGGTGTGAGTATCTGACCAAACGCTGAACTTATGATGAAACCTCAATAAAAGGTCTTTCTACTCCTCTTCAGCCTCACAGCTTCAAGTGACCTTTCTCTAGGGAAGAATTCACCACCCCTTCCCCCTCTCACAATTTGAGAATGCATCAGATATGGAGTATTTGCTGACTGTCTTCAATCCCTTTCTCCCCCATGCTTCCCTTCAGCCCGAAGAACTTTCCCTCGGGGCTCTTAGGACCAGAATACCCTAGTCACCGTGACAGATGATCTTGGAGAGGGGAGAAATCTGACACTCCAGGCCCTAAGTGACAGCACACGGATATTCAAAATGATCCCACTCAGACAAGATAAAGGCAACTTGTCAGAAGGGGACAGGTCGGTTTAGCAGCTGTGCATGGGCAGTCTGACAAGGGAACACGTTTACCCGTTCTAGGGCCAAGCTGTGGCTCTTCTCATGGGTGAGAAAGATGCCAGGGTCACAGGCAGATAGAAAGCCTGGGAAACAAGTCAAGTGGAAGACAGGATCTGCCAAAGCGTGAGAATGACTCAGGCAGGGTAGTCAAACGTCGGATCCTCCAGAGAGCTCACTCCCACCTCACCCTTTGCTCCGAATGCCTTCTCCACCAGGGCTCAGAGATGACCTTCTCCTTGCCAACAGCGTCCACATCTGACTGCTGTTAGTTCCCGGCTTCTCTTTCCGTCGTGGCCGCGGCCACAGGAAGGAGTACAGGGAAATATAACAACATAATCCTCTTCACACCATTCAGTCCCCAAAGGTCCTTGCTCAGAATTCTCCATTTATCTGGTCATTAGATCTAATTAAATCCCTCCAACTTAGAGCCCTGATGAGTGGCACTACTTTCTCTCACCAATTAAAAGCGAGGAGATTAAAGAATGCCCTCGACACTTTGTCCTTGTGAGGGTGGTGGCAGGGGAAGAGGCAGGGGAGGAACACAGAAGACTGTCCTTTATCTCTGAAGACACTGCTGATGTAATGTGGGTTCCTGCCAAAAGAATGTACTCTCTGCATGGTTTACCCAGCTATGGCCATGAATGTGCATTAAGCAGTGTGTTGTCCCTTATGGAACTATCTACCTCTTTCCAAAGATGGTTTGAACAGCTTAAACAAAGGACACCTACAAAAATAAAGAAATGGAAATCAAAGAGGGAAACCAAAGTTGAAGATTAGCAAACATAGTCATCCAAAGGATTAATTAGCATATTTATCACAAGTAACACAAAATCTAATCAGAGCTCCCTGGTAGCTAAGGCAAAAAAGAAACATGGCAAATTACCAGTGTTTTCATCATTTAAAAGAGGGAAACGCACTTCCCCACTGGCCCCTATTCTTAGGGCATAAATAATGTCCTTGTTCTAAATGCTAATAGGAAATCCTCGTGTGACCCTTCTTTTGGGAGACATTGGAAGATAAACAGAGTTTTCAACATTGTCTCGCATTTGACAGGCAAGTTTCTGAGTGACTAGGGCTTGGAAATAGTGTTTTTCTTCTTTGAAGTACTGAGTTGCCCACCTAGGCTTCCAATAGTGACTTTAGTTTTATCATAGTTATTCTATTACAAGAGATCACATTGGCTTACAGGTTAGGCAGGGCAAGAGGGAGGGTCCAAACTCTTTCACGTCTGACTCCCCAACAAAGTCCTTCTGAAAAAGTACTCCCAATTTCTTTGCCCCTATAAAAACAGACCTGCCTTCTCTGCCCAACCCCACTGACATGCTTGCTCATGAAGGTAGTCATCAGACAGAATCAGGAGTTCAGTGCTTTGAGGGGCAGAGGTCGAGCTCCAGGCTCACCCCTTGTACACCAGTGTAATCTCCTTTCTCCCTTCGTCACAACATCATTGAGCCAAAGCCAGCCTCTCTCCCTCTACTCCTGACTCTCCAGAATGCTATTCGGGAAGGACAAGCACGGAAATCTCTTTTGAATCCTCTCTCATATTCAAAGTAGAATTGACTCTGGTGTGGTTGAAAGGACTGGAAGGCAGTGGGGTATGGAGGCAGAGGGATGAATAAAGTGATCTCAGGCTCACTAACCCCGCAGATTCGCTCCCTGCCATGAAAGAAATAGGGGAGCGGGCTTCTACTCAAGCACAGGCCCACAGGGAAGCAACGTTCCTGCCAAAGAGACGCCTTAGCGCACGACTTCCTCTGTTCTCATCCCAGACTCCTTCAAAAGAGACTCCAAAAGAAAGCTTTGGGTTCAAGGTCAAGCTCACACCCTGTGTACCCTACTGCATCCTGAGCACGCACAGATCTTCTTCTGGCTCTCTGCATCCCCGGACCCACTCAAAGGAATGTATCTTTAAGATGCTTCCAGATAAGAGCTCCCCCTTTGCCCCTGACTCAACAGAGGTCTCCCTTCCGGAGAACTGCCCTTTTTTTTCCTCTCTCTCTCTCTTCTGTCTCTAGCTCCAAAAATCGGCCACCCTGTGGCTCCTGACTTGGCCTCTTACCCTAGGATCCTGGATTTCTCCCTGTACTTTGGATTAGCTCCCTGCTCCTCTTTGTGTGATCCCTAGATACTGCTTCTACAGCCCTTCAAACAGCCTCCTGGCTTCCCTGCCCTCCCCAAACCAGAACCCTAACAGTTTCTCTCCTTACTGGCCAAACCCTGCTGAGGGCTAAGCTGACGTGCCAGAGCATGTGTCTGATTCCAGATCCAGGGCTCTTTTCTTGCCCTGGAGGCTGCCACCTGTGAGACTCTCGGGAGGAAGCAAAACAAGATGAAACTGCAGGGAAAAGGGTGTATTGGTGAGTTCTGCCCTTGACTATTGTTAGTTCAAGTGTGCTCTCCACTTGGCAGTCAAACCCCCTGAAACTTCTCATTAGTTCCTTGAACATGGTTGTTTCTTCTCATTGTGATTTCAGTGGAGAATTTGAAAGCCGAAAGAGAGGTGAGAAGGGAGCCAGTCACAGTTTTCTCTAACCAAAGAACATGTACTTGGTCATCTGGGGGACCATTGGCCCCGACAGCCACCCTTCCGGTGTCCTTTGGTCTCTCTGTGTCTCTGTTACTAAACTGGGGCTGGGGGCTTCTTTTGCATGCGAGTTGTAATGAGGTTACATATGTTGAGTGTCCTCAGCACGTGATAATGTTTAACCACGTGACCCCTGAAGGTCAGCTCCCTCTCCCTCTGCCCTTGCCCCTTTCTCCCCGCTCCTGCTCCCTTCTTCCTTCCCCCTCCCTGGCCTTTCTCTTTTGCCTTCCCCCAGCTCAAACGTGTGCAGAGAAGGCTGCAGGCCAGTTGCAGTAGGAGCCTCATTTCCAAAGGGGGCGCTCTGAGATCAGGAAAAAGGCCTTTGGGGACCTTGAACATGTGTCTGTGAGGACTGCATGCTAGCTAGTACCTATGGCTGGACATTTAAAAAATGACTTTTATGAAATCTTTGCCTTGATATGCTATCAATTTTTCCAGATGCCTTTTCAATATCTGTCTACAGAACTGTATGAAATTATAGTAAGTCCTACAGCTGGGCGGTTGACGATATGGCAGCTGGAGACGGATGTCCCTGGCTCTGATGAAATGAGGTAGATTCTCCGGGTAGCAGGTCTGCTCTGGGGAGCTGCCCGACCACAGGTCTCCTGAACGCAGGCCGCTGGGGCCACCAGCATGGGCGATCACCAGCAGCTATTGCCCCATCTGTCTCTCCTTTCCTCCCCACTTCCCTCTAGATCTGTGCCTCCCAGGTGGGGAAACAGAGCCAGCCTTTAGCTTTGGGGCAGTGCAGGGTAAGGGGCTGTCCTGGGCTTGCCTCCCTTGGTTAGACCCAGGGCCTTCAAGGTAGGGGAGAAGAGAATGAGGATCTGAACAGCTCCCTACAAGCCCTTCTGGGCTGGAGAAGGGAGAGAGCTGTTGTAGGAGGCTGAGCAGACACCTCCACCAGCTCCCAACCCCTCAGCTCTCTCCATTTATTGCCTTTGAGGTGTGCAGGGCACCAGGAGAAACTACTGAGAGACTACAGATGCTGTAAACCTGGCTTCTAGGGCAGGGTGTCATGGAGCCGTCGGAAAGAAGGGGCTGAGAAAGATGAACTCATTCCCTGGCACCTGGGAGTGAGTGAGTGGTTAGGCACTGAAGTCAACCCAAAGCTTCCCCTCTGGTGAGTCTTTGTCTCCCTATCGGGGAGGTCCCACGCTTTGAAGGAGAAGACCCACTAGGAGGGCCTGGAGTACCCACCATCTCTCGCCTCAGTTCTGCGAGGCCTCAGGGGACCAGAACCACAGGGCAGCCTCTGGACTTGGGAGGCACACTGTGGCCCCCCTGGCAGCCACATTGGTAGCTCGGGGAACCCAAGAGAAGGAAGGTCCTAAGCACGCATTACAACAACCTGCTGCTGCGGTTTAACAGCGCTTGTCATCTTGCCCGTTTTGTCCACCTGCCAAGGCTGTTTCCAGTGAGCTCTCTGGAGGGGGAGGCGGCCGAGCTCGCATCGGTGCTGATAACAGAAGGCCTTACTTGAAGCGCAGGGAGTTAAGAGGCTTTTCTTTGCTGTTGTGGAGAGATGGAGT
Source organism: Neotragus moschatus (assembly GCA_006410615.1). Lineage (NCBI taxonomy): Eukaryota > Metazoa > Chordata > Mammalia > Artiodactyla > Bovidae > Neotragus > Neotragus moschatus. The sequence continues at coordinate 3,855,107 of SJYA01002278.1, read as the reverse complement.
GACCCCTGGCTGGACGCAGTGCTTTCTGAGGGCAGCTGAGATACTGTCAATTACACACCCATCCTTCAAGCCTCAGGCCCGGNTCTAATTCCCAGGAGACAGTTCTTGTGCTTTGTTTGGGCCCAGTGGACCCCCTAAAATTACCAGAGATGGGACAGTGACCAAAGACGAAAGGAGAAAGGAAGAAAAAAAGTGAGAAAGCACAGCTAGGGTTAGTAGCAGTGGGGAGAGAGAGTCTGGAGAGGAAGGGGGACTGAGTTTCTCACCGTGAAAAACTCCTCGGCTGGGGAGACAGTTCTGACTTTCAGACCCCGCTGGCTCCTCTGGTTTACTCTTTCTCTCACTCCAAGGCTTTCTCTTTCAAGCCCCTCTACATGCTACCGAGGTGGGGAAAGAAAAGGAAGGCATCTTTGTCCCCTCCCTGCCCAGAAACCAATTTCTGGTGAAAACATCCCAGGGAGGAAACAGAGGTCGCTGGTTTTTATCTGTGAATCTGACTGCTGGTGTTTTCCCTGTAGGTATTGACGGCCAGGAAAACATATCACAGACCGAACCAGAAACAGCCCCGGTGTGTCCACCTCCTCCCCACCTGGATGCCACCAGCCCAGAGTGTCAGACACTCTAATTGGATTATTGCTGTTTCTCCAGCTGTCTCAAGGTGTCTCTCAAATAGCTCTGAAGCCACAGACAAAGGCAAATGGAAGAGGCACAGAAGGAGGCGGAGGACACAGGTCCCCTTCTTCTGGTCCTCCTGCAGCAGCTGCTCCCTTCTTGTCTTGGGCCAAGGAGGCAAGAGCAGGTCCCCAACAGGAGGTCTCTGCTTCCCACCTGGCCTGCAAATCCCTGTGGACTTGGGG
>SJYA01002278.1:3810710-3852741 GCA_006410615.1 Neotragus moschatus | reverse complement strand
TGTGCGACCCCATAGACAGCAGCCCACCAGGCTCCCCCATCCCTGGGATTCTCCAGGCAAGAACACTAGAGTGGGTTGCCATTTCCTTCTCCAATGCATGAAAGTGAAAAGTGAAAGTGAAGTCACTGAATCACGTCCAACTCTCAGCGACCCCATGGACTGCAGCCCACTAGGCTCCTCCATCCATGGGATTTTCCAGGTGCCCTACTCCCTGTAGATAACAAATCCATCAATGCCTTCTCGCCATGAGCTTTGATATCTGCAATGAAAGGCAGAGTGGCTGGATCATGAGTTCTTCTGTTCTAATTCCCAGGAGACAGTTCTTGTGCTTTGTTTGGGCCCAGCGGACCCCCTAAAATTACCAGAGATGGGACAGTGACCAAAGACGAAAGGAGAAAGGGAGAAAAAAAGTGAGAAAGCACAGCTAGGGTTAGTAGCAGTGGGGAGAGAGAGTCTGGAGAGGAAGGGGGACTGAGTTTCTCACCGTGAAAAACTCCTCGGCTGGGGAGACAGTTCTGACTTTCAGACCCCGCTGGCTCCTCTGGTTTACTCTTTCTCTCACTCCAAGGCTTTCTCTTTCAAGCCCCTCTGCATGCTACCGAGGTGGGGAAAGAAAAGGAAGGCATCTTTGTCCCCTCCCTGCCCAGAAACCAATTTCTGGTGAAAACATCCCAGGGAGGAAACAGAGGTCGCTGGTTTTTATCTGTGAATCTGACTGCTGGTGTTTTCCCTGTAGGTATTGACGGCCAGGAAAACATATCACAGACCGAACCAGAAACAGCCCCGGTGTGTCCACCTCCTCCCCACCTGGATGCCACCAGCCCAGAGTGTCAGACACTCTAATTGGATTATTGCTGTTTCTCCAGCTGTCTCAAGGTGTCTCTCAAATAGCTCTGAAGCCACAGACAAAGGCAAATGGAAGAGGCACAGAAGGAGGCGGAGGACACAGGTCCCCTTCTTCTGGTCCTCCTGCAGCAGCTGCTCCCTTCTTGTCTCGGGCCAAGGAGGCAAGAGCAGGTCCCCAACAGGAGGTCTCTGCTTCCCACCTGGCCTGCAAATCCCTGTGGACTTGGGGTCCCACCTGCAGGCAGTGGGTGCTGAAACCCGGCAGGAGACGAGGACAGGAGGGGTAGGATGGCAGAACAGAGTTGAGAAGGGGGTGGGGGTTTTTCCTGATGTCCTGCAGCTTAATTCAGTCACTTTAACTCAACTCGGTATGGAAGGTAGTGACTCCTCCAGGACACCAGGCTTCAGGCTGGGAGGTGGGAAAGAGTCCCTGAATGCCAGAGGTTCCCAGGCTCATGGGCTGAGGTGCCCAAATGTGCGAGAACAAACCACACATTCTGGGAGCCTCGGGAAGGCAGACTTGATTCTAGCCTGGGGAGGTCTGGGAAAAGAAAGCTTTGCGGATGTGCGGCTCCTGCACAATGTTTGCTTGGGGGGAAGACGGCAAGAGGAATGGCCCAGACAGAGAAGCAACAGGTGGAAGGTGCTGAGGGGGCACCCCTGGTGTAGTGGCATGTTTGGGGTACTTTAACCCAGAAGATATTGTGGGAGCCAAAGAGGGACTGAGAGGAGAGACAGAAAAGCCCTGAAGAGAGGCTGTAGCAGCCAAGCAAGACCTGGTCCCCCAGGCTGAGGAGCCTGCCTTTGTTTTTTGTGCTGTGGGGAGTTGGGAATGACCTAGAAGCTGTTGAATGATGGGATTAGAATGATATTTTGGAGGACAATTCTGCTCCCTTTTGGCATGAGCTCCCTAGTTCTTTATCCCTACCATGTGGCTTGCCAGCAAAAAAGCTAGGAACACAAACATAGTACCATGTGTGACTTAGGAGAAATCCAGAGCCATGGCATGAGCCTCTTCACTTCCTGCAGCTGGGCTTGTGGACACTTTGAGCGGGACACAGACAGCAGAATGGCTTTTCCTGAGGATGCTTGATCGAGCACCATCCCATCCCTGTCCTGGCCATGCTGACTTTCAGTTACGTGGGTTTCATAATAACCCAACCAAACATACACATGCCTAGGGAACCTGCACGTAAAGGGCGATGAGGACAGGAGAGTTATGTGGTTAACTGGGAAGGCTTCCCGACATTGCGGCTTTGTGATGGAGATGTCATAGATGAAGATTCCCAGGTGGCTCAGAGGTTAAGGAACCCCCCTGCCAATGCAGGAGATGCGGGTTCCATCCCTGGGTGGGGAAGATCTTCTGAAGGAGGAAATGGCAACCCACATCAGTATTCTTGCCTGGAGAAGCCCTAGGACAGAGGAGCCTGGTGAGTTACAGAGGTAAAAGAGAGAGGTAAAAGAGGAGATAAAAGAGAGAGGCATTTCAAGAAGGCTCATCAGAGCTGAGGACAGTTGGTGTGACTGGTGGGTGGGGTGGGGAGAACTTGATGTGCTGGGAGGAGGGAGAGATGGGTAGGTTCCATGCATATGAATTCTGGGTGATGGGAGACCCCAGAATGGCTTGTCAATAATGGGCCATGTCAGCCCATCCTCCAGAGTCCTTCCTCCTTCACCTCCACCCAGAGTACAGGCAACCCCTTGATTTAATTCCCTAGGGACACAGCCTTGTAGATGGATGAGAGTAGACTCCCGACTGATGGACACAGATGAGTTACTGCATCCCCTGGGGTGGTTGGCAAGGACGGGAAAGGTGTTCTGAACAGGACAGGTGGCCCTGCTGAGCTGAGTAATGGAGATAATATATGTGTATTAATTCTGTGGTTAGGCCCAAGAGCTGTGTAATAACTTGTGCTCTCTGTATGTTGGCAATGAACCTATGCTGGCAAGCTGAGAGCCAGGATTGGGTTTTAGATGTCTTCGGAACACTCAGAAATGTCTTTCAACAACATGGCTTACTAGAAAATACTTTCTTTGATGAAAGCAGCAAATTCCACTTGCTTGAATAGCTATGTAAGAAAATTAGCTTAACAACTTCTTTGTGCTTTACTTTTTAAAGAAAAAGCCATTCATTCTATTTAAGGTTCACAGAATTCTTTGAATATTTCAAGGTAGATATGGTTATACCCATTTTACAGATGAGGAAGCTAAAGCTCAGAGAGGTTAAATAATTTCCCCTAAATCCCATAGCTCCTAATCATAGAGTAAAGATAATCCCTGGTCTTCTGAGGCTAAATCAAATGCATTTTCAGCCACAGACACAGTCCTGATGAATACCAGTTCCTCCCCATCTGGATGCAGGATAGTCTGGATACTAGGATCCAATATCTGATGCTTATAGCAGGGTTTCCTAAGGGCTTGGGTCTTTAGCACTGATGAAAGCCAGATTCCAGCCGCCAGCCATAGGAGAAACCTGCAGGCGTTTCAGCCAACCTAGAGACCTAGAAAGAAAACCCAAGCATTCTTAACCTTTAAAAAGATCTTAGCCTGTGGACAGATAAATTAACTCCGGGGCTCTGGGGAGATTAAACCTTATTTTATGGTTTGCTTGTTAAAAACGCATAACTCCAAATCTCACCAGAGATTGCAATTAAGATAGCACGGGGCTAAAGCTATATGAGAAGTATTATTTACTCCTGGCTCCCTGCGAAGTCCAAAACGACAATGGGCTTTTCCATTTCATAACCTGCAGTCTATCTGAAGCCACCTGCCTTTGTACCTAAAGTGCTTTAGGACACGTGCTTCTCCTCTCCAAGTAGCTGCTGCCACGATTCTGTTATCCTTTGTGGTTGCCCAAAGTAACCATAAAAACTCAACTTAAAACAAAGTTTCCAGGGCGTTAATGTTCAAGAGACACCAAGAACACTTTTTACCATCTGCTCCTCCACGGTTCCCACCTGAGGGGCTCTTTTCCTGTCTTCTGCTTTGAATGCCTGAATTGTACAAGCCCCAAATAGCTCCCTGATTTCTAGCAAAGTCCAGGGAAAAGCCAGGTCACCCCAAAGCAGACGGATCTCACTAAAATATGCCCAAGAGAATCATTACGCGTTTTCTCATATACCCCTGTTAGACAGCTCATGTAAGAAGGGCACACAGATTTTCTCTCCTGAATTTCTGTGAAAAGTTAGTATGTTTATGCCAAAACACCACTCAGAACTGTCTGGACTCTTTCTGAGATCCCTGTTACCTCTTGGGATGAGTGATTCATTTCCCTCCCCCGCCCCATTATCTGTATGGATAGAAGAGATAAAGAAGGAAGGACAGTGTGTCTCTGAGAAATTCTATCCTGGGTAACATGGTGCAGAGAAGGTCTGTCTCCAGTTTGTCTCGTTCATCTTAAGACTCACCTGGTACCAATTCCAGAGGTACTCAGCCAGGTGATTGTCATGATCAGGTAAATTGGCAGGCACTAGTTTAGTGGCGAGAACACTTAATGGGGAGTTAGGAGAACTGGATTTTAGATCCATCTTTACTTCCTACTAACTGATCTTCATCGCCACAGTGCCTTGCTGCTTGTTAAATTCCTCCTTGTAAAAGAAGGAGCTACTATAATTAAACATGTTAAGACGATCTAATTGCCTTGTAAGCATCAACCCTGTAGAGGAGCCCAAGGTCACACAACTAGTCAGGGGCAGGACCAAGATTCAAACTGAGGTCTGCGGGCCTCAAGTGCCCAGATTTCTAACCACAGTGTGATGCCCTCTCCAAGTAGGCCCTCTCAGTTCTGTTCTCCTGTCAGTTTATTCTTTGTTTGTTTATTCACGCAGTTGTGTCCGACTCCTTTGTGACTGTAGCCAGTCAGGCTCCTCCGTCCATGGAATTTCCCAGGCAAGCATACTGGAGTGGGTTGCCATTTCCTTCTCTAGGGGATCTTTCCAACCCAGGGATTGAACCTGAGTCCCCTGCTTGCCAAGTGAATTCTTTACAACTGAGCCACCTGGGAAGCCCATGAGAATTTTTGACAGGCAAAGGAAAGACTTTACATATTCCATGAGAAACAGACCTTCCATCCCAACTCATTCTCTTTCTGTCCACTCTTTCCCAGCCCCCTAATGCCATGAAAACTCTGGCCCAGCCCTGTATTATTTTCCCCTCCTCTGGTGATGATCTGGGGCTGGTTTGGCCAAACTTCTAAGTCTGTTGCCTAGCAAGTCCCAGCACATCTGGAGCCCTGCTGTTGTCTCAATTGCACAGCTGTCTGCAGCAAAGATGCAGTCATCAGAAAGCTGCTGCCCAATGGAAATCCGGAGAACAATCTTTATATGGATCAGCTCTTTATACCTTTGTGTGGATTTCACTTCTCACTCACAAAGACAACGGGCGAGTTTGCAGAGTTCACACTGAGATGTGAGTGGCTTTATAACCAGCATGAGGAAGATTTTCCACAGAAAAACCTCTTCTCTCCTGGTGACAAACCTGAATTTTTGCTAAGGGGGGAAAAAAAGCTCTCTCTCCAAGAGCATTTGTATGGACCCAAGGGCTTTGAAATGGAAAAAAGCTAGAAGATTTCTCTGAGGCAAAGAGACACCACCAAATAGCGCAGGCCCCAAATTTAGGTTTTGTAGACACGCACAGTAAGAGTTTCCAAAAGTTTAAGAAGGTAGAGCCAATTTGAAGCGTTGTGTGTGTGTTTGTATGTGTGTGTATTAATGCCATAGGTTAGGAGATATTGTTTTGGGAGGGCGGGTGGAGATTGAAACCTGCAGTGAAAGGAAATGAAAAACCAAAATCTCTTCTGGAGGTGTGTCTAAAAACCAGAAAATAAGAAGAAGAAGAAAAAGAAAGAAAGCAAAACGGACCAGTTTTATTTAGCTCTCCGAGGAGAGAAATGCTGCAAAAAAGAAGAAAGTGACAACAGTCAGCCCTGTGAGCTCCCATCCTATTAATCAGGCCCCTCCATCAGCTGACAGTCTCCCAGACAAAGGCCACTGATGTTCCAAATGGCTACCGCACGCATGGCAGGATCCTCAAGTACCTTCGGGATCAAAAAGACCAGTGAAGTCATACTCAAAATAGAACCTCAGAATCTCAAAACTGGATGGGACCTTAGAAGTCTTCTGGCCCAACCCCCTCATTTTGCAATTGAGGAAACTGAGGCTCAGCGTTCACGAGACTGGTTGATCAAAACTGCAAACACTATCCTGATGCTGTTTCCTATTATAGCACACAGACAACCTAGGCTCTGTAGTGTTGTAATAATTTGCACATGGGTCATCTTTCAGAGAAGAATGTGGCTCCTTTCACTTTTTTTAACCATGTTATTTGATTAAGTAGTGCTCCTCTGTGACTTTTGCTACATTAATGACAGTAGCTATTTTATCCCTGTGTGTTGGGTGTGTGTATTTAATTTCATGGTGCTTCCCAAATGCAGTTCTCTTCATGTGAAGGCTAAAAAGGTGAGTCAGTGAGCCAGGATGAGGATTCCTTCCCTCCAGGGGTTTTGCCAATGATCTAGTTTATTAATTTTGCCTCCCTCCCAATTTAGAAACCTGGACACAACTAAAACTCTTCACGCTGGCTGTCAGTGATGTCACTCACGGTTGTATCAATAACCCTGAGCTCTGACAACTTCCCTTCGTTTCAGACCTAAATCCTGTCTTATGAACACCACGCTCCAGGCAGGGCATCGTAGAACAATGACGGCACTTCCCCAGGTGAGGTGAACTTGCCCTCGACTCTTCACTGCAGCTCCTGAGAGGTGTTCTAATCACTGGGCGGCACTGGGGCAGGAGTTTATTGCTCTATTAAATAGTACAGGAAAAGAGGACACCCGTTCCTTTGGCAGATGGCCAGGTCCTTCCCTCCAGAGAGAAAAAATGAAGTTGGAGTGGGTTATCGGCCCAATAAGGGGGTTATTGGCCACAGGACCCCAAAATAAGGGGCGTCCCTCCCAGTGGAGGAGATCAGACCACCTTCATGAATCTGTATGGTGCTGCAATTTATACGCATCTTTCATTGGCACTGTTGCACTGATCACCAGGACAGCATCTAGGAGTTTTCCTGCAAGTTAGAATACTGCATAAGGTTCCCTGGGATAAATTTCATATCTCCCATTGTACAGATGAGGAAACTGAGGACCGAGGAGGAGAGGTAATTTGGACAAAGCTGATATTCAAATTCAGATCTTTCTTCTCCCACCTCTAAATTACTCATTTAATGTGGATTTCCCTCACATCCCGACAAATTAGTTCAGGCAAAAGTGAAGTTCTTTGTTTCATTCACTGATCCAATGTGTGTTCGATTAATGTTAACAAAATGTCATGACGTAAATCATGGCATAAGTCTCAGAACAACAGCGATCACTAGCTTACTTACCCTCTGGACTCAAAGGAGAATTTTTAGTGCAAACTTCCATGATTATGGATGATTATGGATTCCAGGTGGGGATCTGAAAAGATCTCTCAGGAAGAAATTAGTAGAAGGGTTCCAGAAAGCACCCAAGTCCTAGTTTCCAGCTTGCTTTATCAAAAGAGGCCTACTGTTCTTTGCCTCTCGCCCTCCATCCTGTCTTTATGCTTGGCTGCCCACGCCTCCTCCCTGCAGCCTCCTATGGCCTGTCTCACGGGTGCCCCAAAATGCATGTAACACAGTGCCATGCACAGATGCATGCATGTGCAGCCTCAAATCCTTGGTGGGTATTGTCCATCCACATGAACCTTCAATCCCAGCACATTTTTGTCCCCAAAGCTCCCTTTCCCTCTTCCAGGATCCTGGTCTGCTAAGAGTAAGCCATGGGGGTGGTGTGCATTGCCCTCCAGCCCAAGAACACCCCAGAACAGCTGCCTGCCCCTAGGCTAAATTCCCAGTGCCTCCCTCATCTCCCCAGCCCCTTCTCCCTGCATACTCAGCAATCAGTCCAACCTCCGTGTCACACTTTCCCGGAGCTCCCTCTGACAAGTTTATCAAGTTGAGAGATGACACTGTCAACGGGCACATGAAAATAAAAAAAAAGGAAAAAGAAGGAAGACAGGGTGGTTGTGGGGTGTGGGGAGACTGGAGCCTCCCTTGATGCTGCAAGGAGAGTTCTGCACTCCCAAGGTCATGCGGGTGGGCGAGGAGAGGCAGCCTCATTCTTTACCATCACTTAATTCTTAAGTGAGCATCCCCAGTGGGTGCCTGGTGCAGCTGCCTCCATCTGCCTTCCCTGGGGGTGGGGACAGGAAGCCCTGGGCTTCAGTGGGAGATTGCTTGGTAAGACAATGGCTGAGCTGATAATGCCAGCAAAGTCATGACACCATGGACCTCTTACAATTTTAAGATCCAATCAACTTTAAAATATTACCATCTAAGGCGGATTTGAGCAGAGGCTCTAGCAAACAATTGATCCTGGTTTATTTACTGAGAGCACCAGGGGCACTCTGCTGAAATATTCATTTGGAAAGGGGCTGGCATGGGAGGGGAGGGGCTGAGACACATTCAGCTGCCCGCTCTTCCTAAAAGTCCTTTGACAGAATAAGTTTCATTAGGGAAATACAGAAGCTGTTTTGTGTATATGTGTTTATTCTATTGGCTTCCCAGGTGGCTCAGTGGTAAAGAATCTGCCTGCCAATGCAGGAGACGCAGAAGACTCAGACTGGATCCCTGGGAATATCCCCTGGAGGAGGAAATGGCAATCCACTCCAGTATTCTTGCCTGGAGAATCCCATGGACAGAGGAGCCTGGCAGGCTACAAGTCCATGAGTTGCAGAGAGTCGAACACAACTGAGCAACTGAGCACATACACACACACACACACACACCCCACACACGCACGCATTTATTTTATATAAAAATTCCAAGAATCAGCCACACAGGAGGAACTTGTCAAGATACCTGTCTCCTTTTCTCAGGCCCCTTTTTGGCTCTGCCCTTCACCCAGGAAATGCATATTCTCCGTTACTGGGGATTTCTCTTCCTGGGACTTGGCTCCTTCCCACTTTCTACATTTCTCCCTATGTCAGTGCCTTTCCAGTCACACTCTGGAGCTTCTGCAACCTCAGCCCGGTTGGAGGAAGGTAGCCTGGCCCAAGGACAGTCAGGATGAAGGGTAGGTTGCCCCAATTAACAAAGGCCTTGGAGGCGGGAGGTGAGATACTGTGGGGTCAGAAGCCAATACAAATGACTCAAAGCGATTTATGGTTTATCCAGCATCTTTGATAGAATGCCACCAGCCTCCTCCCCCACCCAGGGAAGCATCAATAAGGTGGAGCTGGGGCTTGCAGTGTGGCCATGAGAAGGACAAAGAAACTGCCTCTTTCTTTAGGAGCAGAGCTTATTACTTGCAGTTAATAGGAGGGTGGAGGGCAAGGCCAGACCTGTGGGAATTCTAGTCACTCAGAACTGGACATTCTGCGCAAGGGGAGGGCCCACCAACTCCCTTGCAAGGGGTGGGGAAGGAGACTTTTTTGTTCACCTTCCTAACAGGAGGATCACAGGGCTCTCCAGTTAGAAGCAGTGGCTTCGGGTTTCAGGTGCTGTGTAACAGCCTAGAGGGGTGGGATGGGGTGGGAGGTGAGAAGAGGTTCAAGAGAGAGGGGACATATATATATGCCATGTTGATGTATGGCAGAAAACACAATTATTGTAAAGAAATTACCCTCCAATTAAAAATAAATGAATTTTTAAAAGAAGCACTAGCTTCTTTTTAAAGATCTATAAAAGCATACTTGCATTTGTGATTTCCTATTTGTTTTGGAGACATTAGTCCCTTTGTTCCTTAAAGCCTCTCTCTGCGTTGGGGGAAATTCTCTGACTGTCCTGCGGTTAGGACTTTCACTGCTGAGCACGCAGGTTCAATCCCTGGTTGGGGAATTACTTAGTTGGGGGATTAATAAAATCCTGCAAGCCATGTAGTGTGGCCATTCCCCCTCCAAAAACACAAACACCCTGCTGCGTGTGGCTTTCTGTTACTCTCTGTGCCCAGATGGATGCCCAGCTTTATTAAAAAGGATGCCTCTGGAGCTCTTAGATACAGGTGTCCTGACCCCCCTGTAAGATTTTTTCCCCTGATCAAACTCCTCATTCCCATTCCTTATTCCCCTTCTTGCGTTTCTGTAACGCATTGTTTGAAGTTTTGATACATTAGCCATCATGTTGATGACTTGTCTATCTCTTCTTGGGATGGTCAGCTTTTGCTGAGCAGGGACCTCCTATCCCTACACCCCAGGTCTTTGTATGGGACCTTGCATGTATTTGATGTTCAAAACATGCTGGATATTCAGAACAAGGCTGCTCGTCTCCCCTCAGTCATCACCAGGAAGAAACTTTTTTCTTCTAAGCTAAATCCATTAACCCATCAAGCAGCTTTGGGTCACTGAATAAAGCATGAACTTGGACCATATGAAATTACCAATATTCAGCTACCTACAAAAAGTGGTAATTTCATATGCTTCAACCAAATCTCTGGCATAAACACCTCCCTCATGGAGAGAAGAAGGGAAAGAAAACTAGATTCTGTTGCATATCTACCGGGTGTCAGGTACTTTATGAGTCTCATCTTGCTTAGTTTACTCCTGATTTAATTCTGGTTCAGAAGAAAAGCATATATAAAAGAAATAAAATATGTGAGTGCTAAGGTGAGCAGTATTATGGGATGAGGGAAAAGACTTATTTGACTGGTGAAGGCTTCCTCACACAAGTGGGCCTCCGTCAGCCTCCGCCGTGGGCACTTGAGGCATCCCTCCCTGGCCCCTGGTGCGCTCACTCTGCTTACCGCCTCGCCTGGCTTCCCTGCTATTCGTCTCCCAATCCGTTTCCATCCTGCAGCCTGGGTAGGTCCCTCGGGGCAGGGGTCACGTCTCCTTCATCTTCGTATCCTTCTGGCCAGACTGATGCCTGGTGCACTGCTTACTCAAATGTTTGCTGGGAATGTGTACAGAGACAAGATCATGCTGGGAATTCCCACAAGGAACCCACCGGTTCTCAGAGGCAGATATGCAACCTGCCCACCAGGCGGCGGGTGAGCTTACAAGGGCTCTAGAGGATATGGCCCCACATGGCTGAGCCAAGACCCAGGAGGAGAATCCGGATTTCAATAATAAGCATTTAATAGATACATCCCTTTCTCATTTTCTGCTTCCCAGGCTGGCCAACACGATTCTTACATAAACCCTCAATTCCAGACCATGCAGTTGTCTCCCATAGGGACCAGAGGCACAACTGGGAAGATGTGTGATATACTGATAGTAACAGCTACCATTCACTGAGTGCTCCAGGATGGGTATTATCATCCCTGTTCTATAGAAGGGCATATGCCTTGCCCACGGTTACAAGCTAAGATTCCAGGTGGTTCTGGCTAAAAATTCATACTGTAAAAAAATGAACTTACAGTTTATTTACAATGCTGATTATTTTCATGTGTACAGCAAAATAATTGTTATATATATTCTTTTTCAGATTCTTTTCTCACAGATTATTACAAGATATGAGTATAGCTACCAGAGCAACTGAACTGAACTGAACTGAATTGTTTAGTCGCTAAGTCGTGCCTGATTCTTTGCAACCCCAAAGGCCGTAGCCCACCAGACTCCTCTGTCAGTGGGATTTTCCAGGCAAAAATACTGGAATGGTTGCCATTTCCTCTTCGAGGGAATCTTCCCCACCCAGGGATCGAACCCAGTTCTCCTGCATTGGCAGGTGGATTCTTTGACACAGGTGGCTCAGTGGTAAAAGACTCCTCCTAACAATGCAGAAGACACCGGGGATGCAGGTCAGATCCCTGGGTCAGGAAGATCCCCTGGAGGAGGAAACGGCAACCCATTCCAGTAATCTTGCCTGGGAAATCCCATGGATAGAGGAGCCTGGTGGGCTACAGTCCATGGAGTTGCAAAGAGTCGGACACAACTCAGCAACTGAACACCAGCACAAGCCCTGGTTATCTATTTTATATCTGGGCTTCCCTGGTAGCTCAGGTGGCCGGAGAATCCGCCTGCAATGCAGGAGACCCCAGTTCCATTCCTGGGTCAGCAAGATCCACTGGAGAAGGGATAGGCTACCCATCCCAGTATTCTCAGGCTTCCCTGGTGGCTCAGCTGGTAAAGAATCTGCCTGCAATGTGGGAGACCTGGGTTTGATCCCTGGGTTGGGAAGATCCCCTGGAGAAGGGAATAGCTACTCACTCCAGTATTCTGATACACTAACGTGTACACATTACTCCCAAACTACAGTGTACATGTTACTCCCAAACTCCTAATTTATCCTTCCTCCTCCTCTCCTTTGATAACCGTAGGTTTGTTTTCTATGTCTGTGAGTCTATTTCTTTTTTTTTTAAATTGCTTTACAGAATTTTGTTGTTTTCTGTCAAACCTCAACATGAATTAGCCATAGGTGTATATATATCCCCTCCCTTTCGAGCCTCCCTCCCAACTTCCTCCCCATCCACTCCTCTAGGTTGATACAGAACCGCTGTTTGAGTTTCCTGAGCCGTACAGCAAATGCCCGCTGGCTATCCATTTTACATATGGTAATGTAAGTTTCCATGTTACTCTTTCCATACAGCTCACCCTCTCCTCTCCTCTCCTCTCATCTCCATAAGTCGATTCTCTATGTCTGTTTCTCCACTGCTGCCCTGAAACTAAGTTCTTCAGAACCATTTTTCTAGATTCTGTATATATGCATTAGAATATGATATTTATCTTTCTCTTTCTGACTCACTTCACTCTGTTTAATAGGGTCTAGGTTCATTCACCTCATCAGAATTGACTCAAATGTGTTCCTTTTTATGGCTGAGTAATATTCCGTCGTGTATATGTACCACAACTTCTTTATCCATTCATCTGTCGATGGGCATCTAGGTTGCTTCCACGTTCTAGCTATTGTAAATAGTGCTGCAATGAACAATGGGATACATATGTCTTACTCCCAAACTTCTAGTTTAGCCTCTCCTCTCTTCCCCTTTGACAACCATAAGTTTGTTTTCTATGTCTGTGAGTCTATTTCTGTTTTTTAAGTGAGTTCATTTGTAGAATGTTTTAGACTCCACATATAAGAGATATCATGTGGGATTTGTATTTGATTTACTTTGCTTAATATGATAATCTTCAGGTCCATGTATGTTGTTGCAAATGCCATTAATTCATCCCTTTTAATGACTGAGCAAAATTCCATTGTATGTTAATATATACCATATCTTCTTAAACTTTATACTCTAATCACTAAGTTTTATTAGTACACAATCAAGATTTTGGTTGGCCCCAATTTCCCAGAATATCTGGAGTTCAGCATGTGTGTCTGGAGTCTCAGGTGGCCAAGGCAACACTTACAGCCAGAAATGCACACAAGAGTCTTTCCTGGTTTTGATCCCCTGCTTTCAGCCTTTGAGACAAATCAGATGGACATTTTAGCAGACTTGGTCTCTCACCAAGCCAGTCCAGCCAGTGCCAGGCCTTGGAGACTTTCAGTCATCATTCTCAACAAGGAATTAACTCTTTGCAATTGACTTATAGAGATGGGCAGGGGACAGTCCAGCAGAATCCGTGATCCTCTGTTTTGATTTCTTGCCTCTCCCTGTCCCCAAAGAGGCCCCGCCAGCTCTGAAGATTGTCTTGATTCCTAAGAACTCACCGAGTCATTGTAGATTTAAGCTCGTGCCCTCTTGACCCCCAGGATTATGTATTTTTTTTTTCTTAATCTTTAAGGAGGCATATCTCCAAGGGGAAGGCAAAGTTTCACAAAGAGATGGAGGTGGCAGGGAGAATGAACCCAGCATATGTTAAGAGCTCAATTTCACAATTTGAATGACAGCAAAGACACATCTTGTCAAATTACCGCTTCAGTCAAACAGGCTAACCCTCCCCAGCATTGACAACAGGGTGATTTCACTTCAGAAAAGAGTGAGAGAAGGCGGGAGTAAACCCTGGGTTTAACAGTGTTCCCATTTCACTGAGCTGATATGGGCTCCCATGTCTTCTCATCAACTCTTCCAAATATGCCACTGTTTGCAGCCATGGGACAGTAAGGTCCAGGATGCACACGTGTCTAAGTCACTCCTTGGCCTGAAATGAGAACCCTCTGGGGGACTGTCTTGGGTGATGGGGCCAGCCAAGCACTACTGTAGGAAGAGCACTCTGTGCCCCCCGAGTGGTAGGTGTAACTCAGACAGAGTGGCAGGTGTCATGCCCTTTCAAGATGTCAGTGCTGCCATGGGAGTGGAGAAACAAAAATCAGGGGCTGAGTCAAGGTCAAAGCCTAGGGAGAGTAAGAATATCAGCAAATTAAAGAGGGGTACTCAAGCCCCGCTCCATCTGGGAATATGTCATTGGGTCCTGGGGGAAGCAGCTCTTGCTTGTAATGAAGTTTTATCATAATGATCATTGCTGAGTTCACCAGCCCCATCTGCCTGGTTCTTACATTTGTTTTCCTCTAAACTCTTAGATGCTCTTAAATCTGTATCTTACCAGTCTGAATTCTGACCTCCTCCACCCCTCACCATTGCTGATATTAGGGTTTTGACTTGGTAACCTTGATTTCTGATTTCTTACCTGTATCTGTACTATAATAACCTTATTCCTAGCTACAAATCAGTCCTCTAGGGCCAGTGTATTTTTGAGGATTCTTACCTTGCTACTCGGGGACCCAAAATGATCATTCAGTAGAAATATGTTGCCAATCCCCCCCGAAGGTGCACCATCTCTGAATTCAAGTTCACCACTAAGTACTCTTTCTCTTACGGTCGTAGACATTTGGGTTTGGGAGACACTTCAAAGCTATCTTTTTTTTTTTTTTTTTAACTGTACCTCAGCATGGGGGAATCTTAGTTCCCCGACCAGGGATCAAACCCATGCCCCCTACAGCAGAAGCACAGAGTCCTAACTGCTGGGTCGCCACAGAAGTCCCCAAAGGGATCTAATTTGACGCCTCCCCATTTGTTGTGAAAATTTCCTTACTCTATTAATTATTTCACAGTAAGAAGAGCTATCATTAATGGACTCTGCTAAACAAGTTACAGGTATTATCTCACTTAATCCTGACATCAGTTCTGCGAGGAAAACGTTGGCATCTATCTCATCATATAGTTCAGGAAGCAAAGCCCAAGCTCTGAACCACTATTCTACATTGACACTCCTTCCTATTGGTTCTGAAGCTTCTGCTTGGAAGCCTCCAGAAAAGAGGAACTCACAACTTGAGGCATCTTGCTCCCTTTGACGACTCTGACCTTGAGAAAGCAGTTCCTTATTTGGAGCTTAAAAACCATAGTCTTCACCCATGCCCTGGTTTTACACCTTAGTAAGGCAGAACAAGTCAAAATGCCTCTATCAATGACAGTTTTCCAAATACCACATCCTCAGTGTTTCTCTTGAAGGGTGCAAGACATCTCCAGATTCAACGTGTTCTCAAATGACTTAAAAAAAAAAGGTTTGTGTATTTGTTTGGCTGCAGTAGGACTTGATTGCTGCTCACTGGCTTTCTCTAGTTGCGGTGAGTGGGGGGCTGCTCTCTAGTTGCAGTGCACGGTCTTGCTGTGGTGAATCCTCTTCTAGCAGAGCATGGGTTCTAGGGCACGTGGACTCAGTAGTTGCGGCACGTGGGCTTAGCTACGCTGTGGCATGTGGAATCTTTCTGGACCAGGGATCGAACCGCTGTCCCCGGCGTTGGCAGGGGAATTCTTTATCACTCTACCACCAGGAGAGCCCTCATATGACTTTTAGATGAAGCATATTTGCTCCAGTTTGCCTTCAGTTGTGGTACCCTGGGTAGAACCCTAATAATTGTATTGTAGATACTAATGATAGATTCAACTGCATTTTATGGGTTACTGCAATTTTTTCTCTCTTGTGCTAAATTTACAGGCTAAGCAAAAGATGTATAAGACAAAGTCCTTTCCCTCAAGCTACAATGTTATTGTTTTCTTGGTTGAGAAACAATAAGGCAGTATATTTAGTAAACTGTTTATTGTATTGTGTGGATTTGACTATAGACAGCGCAGAAAATCCAGTAAGAGAGAGGGGAGGAGGCAGGAGTCACGGGGAAGGCTTTCTGGAACTATTTGTGGCTTCACCTGGGTGAAGCAGTAGAAACTAAGGGAGCAACAGAACAGAGGGAATTCTAGGTGGTACGCTGCAAGGAGAAATCACAGGTGGTGTGTTGGAGGAAACAGGGAGAACTGCTCTGCAGAGAGAATTTGGGGAATGAGGATGGGAAATGGCGCTAGGGATGGGGAAATCTTGATTATTAAACTCCAGAATTTACATGCATCGGGTGGCCAAAAAGTTCTTTCCAGTTTTTCCGTACTGTCTGACTGAAAATTCGAATGAACTTTTTGGCCAATCCAATATGTAAACACAGAATTGGGGCGAGAGAAGGAGGTTATTTTAAGGGCATTTCATTCAGTCCAGGCTTTCCTATATCTCACTTCTGCAGGCCTAGGATTTCTCTGCAGGGCACCTATGCTAATTTCTATCTCCATTCCAATTTACCCCCAACTGGCTTCTCTGTCCCTGACGATTTCAATCAGAGTCTGTTCCTTCTCCTTTACCTTCTCCACTTCACCTGAAAAGTGCTGTCTTTGTGCAGTTAGACTCCTCCGTCCTGCTGGGATGACTGCTCTGAGGTGCCTGTCCGCCTCCTGACTCTACTGAGCACCTAACTCAGCACTTCCTGCTTATTCCCTCCTATGGGATCTCAATGGAGTCACGCCTCCTGCCCACTTTTCCAGCTTCATTTCCAGCTATTCCCCCATGAGCCTTGTGCTCAGGAGTACACCAAACCTTTTAATCGCTTCATCACACCGAATACTTTCTTTTTCTTGGCTTTGCACTTGTTGCCCCCTTCTCCACTGGATATCATTCTCCCATATTCCCCTCAGAGTAATATCTTTCAAGATCCAGCCTCATGTGTCATCTGAAGACACCTCCTTGGTCCACTGAGCTGATTGAGCATCTTGGGCATTTCATGAGCACTCAAGATGCTGGGTGTGACTGTTGTGCCCGACTACACTGGGCAAGAGGCAATGGAAGTCCCCTAGGCTGTCTCATCCTTACTGAAAAGCTGACAGAGACTCACAGCATCCAACCTGGAGAGCCAGGTTTGGAAAACCAGCAGGAATCCAGTAAAATCCAGGAGTTTGATGGCAAGAACCACAGGAAAAGTCATGCAATCTGTGCTGTGTGTAGTCACAGAGATGGACTTGATCTCCAAATGTCCCCACCATGACAAAGGGATATTTGGGAATTTCTGTTCATGTTGTTACTGTTGTTGTTCAGTCGCCAAGTCATGTCTGATTCTTTGTGACCCCTTGGGCTGCAGCATGCCAGGCCTCCCTGCAGTGCTGTCTCCTGGAGTTTGCCCAAGTTCATGTCCATTGAATTGGTGATGCTATCCAACCATCTCTATTCATGACCAATTTTAAATTAGGAGGTTTCCATCTTCTCTTCTTCTCCAGGCTCCTACTCTCCTAATGTAAAGTTTACTTTGAAAGGGGGATGAAAGAATTGACTCCCCTGGATTCTAAAGAGTAACTTATCTTAGCTATGAACTCTTAAAAACTCAGGAAACCCATCAGACTGCCTCAGAACAGTCCTTCATGTTCACAGAGTAGTTGAGATGGTGTCAGAGTAAACAATGAGATGCTCCCTAATAACCAATTTTCAGGGCGTTTTGTAGCTGATAATAATTGTTCACTTAAGTCTCCTGAAGCTTTAATTTGGAAGGTTGTAATCAATAGTATTTTTCTCCCGGAGGCAGGAGAAGGCTGAATGACAGAGAGAAGGGCAAAATTCTTGTGTGTTGCCAATCTCAGGAGCTGAAGGAAGGAGGAGAAAGCCATCCCAACTTGTGAATGGATGGAAATGGGAAGTGGAGAAGGGCCGGATCCAGTCTGTGTCTGGGACCCCAGGAAAAGACTCTAAGAAGTCTCTTAAGGGTTTTAGAGATGGGAGTCATTAGCAGTGGCCATGACTACCTTCTTTCTGTATTCAGCCTTCTAGTCCCTCGTCTGGTTTCCCAGTCAACAGTCTACGGCTCAGATCAGAGTGGATCCTTTCAGGGTTATAATGTTTAAACTTTCCAAGAGAACCCTAGCACAACCCAGTCCTGCCTAGACACCTTCATTTAGCCCTTGCTTGCCTACTTTGTAGATCTTCTTTCTTCCCCGGCCCCAGTCTCTTAGATTTAAGTACGTCTCTTGCATCCAAATAATGGGCTTCCTGGGTAGCTCAGCAGTAAAAAGATCTCCTGCTACTGTGGGAGACACAGGTTTGATCCCTGTGTTGGGAAGATTCCCCTGGAGGAAGAAATTACAACCCTAAGATGAGCATAGGACATGCACAGGTCCATACCAGGGCACCATCCTAACGAGAAAAGAGTGGCTTCACTCATGGGCTGAGTGAACACTCAGTACTCTTGCCTGGAAAATACCAAGGACAAAGGAGGCTGGTGGGTTATAGCCCACAGGATTGCAAAGAATCGGACACAGCTGAGCATGGATGCACATACTTACATTCAAATAATACCCAGTTTCCAATTTTGGATTAAACTCTTGATCCGTCACTCCCCATCTCTTTAGGTCCCAGTGCCCAGTTTAGCTTTGGCACTCCCATGCCAGCATGAATATCCTGAAGGGACCCCATTCTGCCAGGACACGAGTTCATATCTGCCACCAGTTGCATTCACTGCAGCCCATGAGTGAAAGCACTCTTTTCTAGCTAGGATAGTGCCCTGGCATGGAAACTGTCTGCTCCGCCCACCATGCACCTATGCGTGTCCTCTACTCATCTTAGGGTGTAAGCCTGCAGTGCACGTTTCCACATCCTCTCAAACAGCTTAGCATTGAGCCTGGATTGGGATTCACTCACGAGTTTTCAAAATGGGTCATTGCCATATCTTCTCCCCAAAGACAGCTTCACAACAGCTTCCCAATAGGCAGAAGAGCAAGTCACTTACATGGTGTGATGTGGATGGCACTAGGCAGACTTATCCTCTCCCCTTATCCCCTCACATTTCTGTTCAGTGCCTAGAGGAAGTTGTGATGTCTTGGAAAGATCTGCCCATCTTTGATTCCTGGCTCTTTCTTGCTTTTGGTGACCTTGGGCAGCTAATTCAGCTTTCTGGATCTCAGTTTATAGTAAGAAGCAAATAAAAATAATATGGACTCTTTTTGAAAATCTTAAATCTCTGCACACATATTAATTATTATTGTTCTTCATTAAATCAGCCCTTGAAGACGTTTTACCTTTCAGAACCAAGTTTTAATTTCAAATATCCAGGGGAGAGGTAATGTTTTATGTATGTTAGTCATCACCTTCCAGCTTAGAAACTGAAAATAAGGATCAAGAAATAAGTTAGAAATGAGTTAGAAGGAAAATGTAGGAGATAATTGGTTGAAGACATGGTCAACTCTTTTGTCTGAAATTCAAATAAATTTGTATCTCTTTTCTGTGTCCAATATCCAACCATAGTAACCTGAAGACATAGTGAACCACCTACTTGTATAAAATTCCCAGTATCTTTGCTCAGAAAATCCCATGGACAGAGAAGCCTGGTGGGCTACCGTCCACAGAGTCACGGGAGTCTGATATGACTTAGTGACTAAACCATCACCGCTACCACCTGTTTGTTTATTTATCTAACAAATATCCACTAAGAACCTAATTTATACCAGGTGTTGTGCTACTTGCTGGGAAGACAAAGATGAATAAGTGTTCCCGGTCCTTGCCTTCACAGAGCAAACAATCTGTAGGCAGAAACAGGCAGGNAGGAGTCTGATATGACTTAGTGACTAAACCATCACCGCTACCACCTGTTTGTTTATTTATCTAACAAATATCCACTAAGAACCTAATTTATACCAGGTGTTGTGCTACTTGCTGGGAAGACAAAGATGAATAAGTGTTCCCAGTCCTTGCCTTCACAGAGCAAACAATCTGTAGGCAGAAACAGGCAGGTAACAAACTAGCTATAGGGTGGTTAAGAGCTGAAAGTGATGGGAGGACATATAAGAGAATGCATCTCCCAGACAAGCGAAGTCCAAGAAAATTTGCTGGAGGAAGGCTGCTTGAGTTTGTGATCACAGCAAGCAGGGCATGGGGTGGGAAAGGAGATAAGAGTGTTCTAGATGGAGTGGATGGTCTGGCGAGAGTCTGGAGGTGATTGAAATATGATTTGTTTGAGAAATTGGGAGTAGTTCGGTGCAGATGAAGCACAGAATTCAGAGAGAAAGGTGAAGAGGTCAATGAAATCCATGTGAACAGGGATCTGTGTGCCAGAGTAAGAAATTTCCCCTTTAGGCAGGAAGCAAGAGGTCATAGAAAGGTTTTATGAAGAAGACTGGCATTCACTATTGCATGACTCATAATTTATTAAAATGAGTCTCCATCTGCCTCATCTCCCTGCCCACCCAGCTAGGCTGTGAGTTCTATGAGAACTGTTTAATGTCACACTAGTCACTGTTTCCCAAGTGCCTGGCTTATAGTAGTCACTGTTGTTTAGTCGCTAAGGGTCATGCCTGACTCTTCTGCAACCCCCTCCAGGCTCCTCTGTCCATGGGATACTCAGGCAAGAATACTGGAGTGAGTTGCCATTTCCTTCTCCAGAGGATCTTCCTTACCCAGGGATCAAACCCATTTCTCCTGCATTGGCAGGTGGATTCTTTACCACTGAGCCACTAGGGAAGCCTATAGGTCAGTTCAGTCGCTCAGTCGTGTCCCACTCTTTGCGACCCCACGAATCGCAGCACGCCAGGCCTCCCTGTCCATCACCAACTCCCGGAGTTCACTCAGACACACGCCCATGGAGTCAGTGATGCCATCCAGCCATCTCATCCTCTGTCGCCCCCTTCTCCTCCTGCCCCCAATCCCTCCCAGCAGTTACTACCTGAATGTTAATAGAAATGAATAAAACTTACTGTTCCTTCCTCCTTTCCTTCTGTAACTGCTCCTGAAGATAAACTGTGTGAAATTACAAAGATGAAATGAGTGCAGTGCAAACTAGGAGGCGGCTGACCTTGTTCCTTCTGGCTAGTCCCCGTATTCTTCTATTTTTCTCTCCTCTCAGGCTTAGGGAGGATGAGCACAGCCTCCCACGTCTCAAACTGATACTTAAACAAGGGTTTGCGAGGAAGCTCCTGTCAGGCCAAGAGGCCCTTGGTTAGTTCACTGTAAGCATCTTGCCATCACCCCCTCCCACGTGAATGGCACACAGAGTTAGTCAGGCTCAACATCCTTTCTGTTCAAACACACACTCATTCTTCACACATCCCTTCTCAGCAAAGCTCCCTGGCACCTTCACCGGCGTTTACTCTTGAGATGAAATCTATTTACCATTTCAGAGATGAATGAATCCTATGAACCTTTCAAGTGAGCCGTAGACGGAGAAGACATTTTATTCCAGCCACTTTATTAGATAACATCCATGAACTTTGGTTTAGATAATGTTCATATTGTAATACTGTGATGAAAGATTTTAATACTAAAACAATCAAGTTTCACGTGAAGTTCTGAGGCCCTCAGAGCTAGACAGCTCATGTAAAGTAACTGCTTCCAGCCTGAGTTCTAGATCTCCTCCTTACTGCCTAGAAAAGCCAATTTGGGGCCTATCTTTTGAGAAAACATAGTAAAGACGAATCAAATCCAAAGTTAAATTGGCTACAGCATCTCAATTGTACCTAGGTCATTCAATTTCTTAAGTCTTGCTTCTGTTTATATTATTCTTATTCATTTACCTCTAAAAGAGACTACCAATCTCACACATATTCCTGCTTAAACAAAAAGCTATCATGTTGGAAAAATATCAAACAATACTTGAATTTTGTGCCTTTATCCCTGAGATTCCTAATGATAGATGGCCACAGATAAGCCCTAAAATTGCCTTTACTGTCAGGGGACAATGACCTGAATCACAGCCACTGTCCCCAGCAAAATGTGAGCGACTTTTAGTGAACTTGCCTTGGAACCTTCGTTTTTCTCTCTTTCCAGGCCTCTTTTTCTGCCCATTACCACTTTGCATCATTTCCTTCCCACATCTCTGCCTTGCCTCTGCATTCTGTCTCAAGTTTCTTTTCGTTGTTCTCTCCCTTTCTGACATTTTATATCGTGCCTGATGTTCTGCTTTACTCTGTCCATCTCTCCCTGTCTGCGCCTTCCCAAGCCTGCCCCACTTCTCCTGGCTGCCCCTCCCTCAAAGGTAGAAAGCCATTAAAGCGGCTCCCCATGCTTGCTTCACACTGGTGCACTACTAACGCCGACTCCTTGCCGCTCTCACTAGAAATAGCTTTTGCCTTTTGTTGCCAAATCAGAATCTTCTCAGCAGTGAAACTGTGGCTTATGAAAGCAAGTGCCTTGTAATTAAATAAATGGGTAATTTCAGTGTTTTTATTTTTATTTTTCTACCCAGGGATTTTCTTAGTAACAGGAAGGAACGGGGAGCAGTACTTTAATTCCTCTTGATAGGGAAGAGAAAATAAGTTAGTCTATATTTAGGTTTTATTTGGGTATTTGTGATAATTAATAGGAAGAGGAGGAAACATCTGTCCTGGAAATGGAGGAGATGAGAGGGAAGAGGGCAAAAAAAATTGGCTGCATCAGTTAAGACTGCTGGGAGAAGATAAGGTTGGCAAAAATCCTGGCTGAGTTAATAGTTTGGAGAGGAGTTAAGGAAAATAAGAGTTTCATCAAATATATCAGAGGAGAGAGTGGTCCTGAGGAGGCAGGCCATGAATAAATGAGACGGTGATGAAGTGTGTCCATTACAAACTAATGGACACCTTGAGGGGAGAGAGAGCCAAGGAGAAAATGTTGAGATTCCAAATGAGGGCGGAACGGCAGTTCAACGACGGGTCTCCCTAGGCAGCACAGAAATTAGCCAGTGTATTCTGCCCACTGTTTACAGGCGTCCTTCCAGATCTCTGGGACAGGATGGGGGTGTCGGAGAAGCTGCACCCAAGTACACAGCAACAAGCAGATGTGAGGCAAGCCTGTGAGTCCCAGAGCTGGAGCACAGGCATCAGCAACCAGAGGGAGAATCTCTGGACACTGAGAGGACAGAGGGACCTGCCGTGATGAGCCCAGAGAGTCTATCTCATGGCAGACAAGGTTCTGAGCTCTTTTTCCCTTCCTTTTTCCTCCCTCCTCCTTCCCTTTCTCTTTCTTTTCTTCTCCTTCCCCATTCCTTCCTTCCTTCTTTTTCTTTATCCTTCACTTTTTTTCCCTCCCCCTCTCTTTGTCTTTCTCTTCTTGTATCTTTGTTTCTCTCAATAATGTTTCTAAAGAAAAACAACAGATTTCCATTGGTAAATACCATCTTCACACCGCAAGTTGCAAGCTCCTTGGATGGGCAGATATTTGTCTCTGGGATTGGGGTGTTAGCCAGTTTAAAAGTAGTTAAACCTCACGTGTGCTTGTCACAATTTTTGTATTCAAAATGCTTTCACAATAACTTTCACAATATCTCAACATCACTGTGAGATGCTTGGGTAGGTAGTATTGATATTTTATCTATTTGAAAGCTACACTATGTTAAGATGAGAGATAATGAACTTTAGATTTTTTATATTCTTTGATTATTCGATCAAATAATTCTTTGATTATTCAATATCAAATAATATTTATAGTCTTTGATTATTGTTAAACTGATTTTCTTAGGCTCTCCCTGGAAGTGCTTTTTGTCTCATATTTTATTCTATCATCTTCAGCAGTGACGCTTATCAAGGTGTCTATAAACCTCATAGCTTGTAAGGAATTGACTTTGTTAAATATTTGTCTTTGATCCTCTTTTATTATATTTAACTTTAGAGAGTCAGCATGATGTCATGGATGAATACTGACTTTGGATTCAGAAATCCCAAGTTCAGATTCAAGACCCACAACTTTACTTCCTACGTAATCTTGGACAAGTCATGTAATCTTTCTGGGTCTCAATCTCTAACACTGTGGAAAAAAGGTTAGCATACCTATCTTACAGAATTTTGCTGAGGATTAATTTAGACTAAGATAAAATTCTATGTCTGGGATATAGTGAATGCTCGATAAATGGTGTCATTATTGCTACTATTGATGTTATAACATTCAATACAGCTTTATAACTTAGTAAATTCCATAGCTATCAAACGTACTATCATTGATTTTTGTGTGGAATTATGGGGAAATCCTTTGTATCTCTCAAAATCTCCTTTACTTACAAGTGGAAGAAGCCAGCTAAACAAACTTTGTTCACCCAGTCAACCAACACTTACTGAGCACTTCACTTTGCCAGGAACTCTTTCAGAAGTTGAGATGGTAGTAGTGAAAACATAAAGTCCCAGGTTTTATGATACTTACATTCTAGAAGAGAGAGACAAAGCAGAAAGAATGCATATCAGATTGTGATTAAATACTTAAATAACAACGTATGAAGTGTTACTCAGGAGAGAGAACTTAGATTTGGGGGATAGAGAAGACTTCTCTGAAGCCTGTAAGTGATGAAAAGAATCCAATCGTGTAGACATTCTTGGTAGAGAGGAGCAAATGCAAGGGCCCTGAGGCAGAGGACAAGTTAGGCAGTTTCAAGGAAAGAAGTCTTATTTAAGATGAGTTGGAGTAGAAAGGGACCAGATCATAGAGTATTGTGCACCATGATAAGAAGTCTGGGTTTTTTTTGTTATTGTGGAAGTAATTCAAGGAAACTAAGCACATGAGTGACTTATTCAAACTCTAAAAAGAGTACTCTATGTGCTACATGGAGATGGAGAATATATCACAGGAGGCCAAAGGTAAAAGCAGGAAGCCAGTTAGAAGCCTATTGTGGTAGACCAGACTAGGGGAAAGGAGACAGAAAGAAGTAGACAGATGGAAATTTTATCTTAGATATAAAATCAGTAGGATTTGGTGATGGATTGGATGTCAGAAGCACAAAATAGGGAAAAGTCAAGGATGATGCCAACTTTTCTGATCTGAATAACTGAAACATGTAATTGGTGATGCCATTAACAGGATCGGGAACCCTGGGTAAGGGGTGGAGCAGGGGGAGGGTGTGTTGGACATGTCTAATCCAAAGGACTATCAGAAAACCCATAGGTAGCTTAGGTACTAGTGTAGAGATCAGGGCTAGAGTTGAAAATGACAATGTCAACATAAATTGTACTCAAAGCCCTGGAATCTGATGAGACCACCAAGGGAGTGAATATAGATAAAGATGAGAAAATGGTTTGGGACAAAACCCTGGGGATGCCAAAATTTAGAAGTCATTCAGAAGAGGAAGATCCGTGCAGTTATTTGCTTCATAATCAAGCCAGTTTGGGAAGGATGGGACTGACCTAATGCCATTAGGGTTCTGTCTGTCTTTACCGCTCTGGGTTTTCTCTCCCTCTCTCCCTCCCTCCCTCAGTCTTTCAGCTCAGTCCATTTCCATCTGTAATCCTGGAGTTTTTCTATTTGAAGGAAACCTAGCCACAGGCAGATCTGAACTCCATCTTCATAATGCAAGATAAAAAAAATTTTTTTCCTCCTAACTTCATAATATATTAAGGAAGGTCACGACATAGGTGGCCGGGCATAGGTCATGAGTCCACCTTTTGAACCAATCCCAGGCTAGGAGAATGGGGGTAACTCTACTGACTGGTCCTACCTGGTGTCCTGGAGAAAAAGCATGGACTTTTTTTCTCGGAAAAGAGTAGCACATTTGTGGTTACTGGTGAAATCACTGAGCTAGGCAAACTTTTCAATTTGGATCTGCTTCCTAATTGTAAACTTGATGTGTCTGTCTATATCTCCAAATATAGTATGACATGATGGTCTGGGTTTTAATTCTTCTTGTTTGATGTCTCTAATCAAGTTTAAATAAATAAATTTGCTCTTATCTGAAGCTGAGATTGATGTACTCAAGATTTATACTGGAAAGTAAAGTGGGTCATGAAGAAAAAAGAAAAAGAAAGAAAACAAGAGGATCAGGAACCTTCTCTGGACACTGAACTGTCTGATTCGAGGTATGGTGTATTCACAGAAGGGTCTTGGTGAAGCTGGGCCTCCTGGACCAGAGGGTTTTCCCTATAGATCAGCATATCACATGGAAGATCGGATGACAGCTTCTACACCACCCTGCCTGCCCAGAGTTCTCCCTGCTGAAATAGGTTGAGCTATAGCCAGAGGCAGGGGCCAGCTGGCCCGTGACAATTATTCTGGATTGGCTACCCTGAAACACTGGCTACCCTGCAACAGTAATTATTCTTCTGACTCTAGTCTGGGCCTGTTCCTGATTTTGTTTTGAGTCACTTGTGCAGGAAAAAAAAAAAAAGGAAGAATTCATTTCTAAGCCCACACTCAGGGGACTAAGAAAAAGTGACAACCCAAATTTGCTCACCAAATAATGATGAGATGAATAGCACATCCCCAAATCATTATTTTGTTGGCTTATTTAAGAGGCACATTTCAGTTCCTCTTTATGACTACTATATAAGAGGACAATTTCAGGAATATCTTAAAGACTATCCATGCAAGGCACCTGATTGCCGTCTCCAACCTCCAAGAGTCCTCTGTCAGCTTGTTAAGAGAAACCTCCTAAGTGACCCCAAATTTATGACCAAAGAAGCTCATTAAGTTTCAGGGAAGACTTCTTACCACCCTCATTCCCTATATGCCATATCCACATGACCTGGTCTGGAGAGTCTGGCCTCAAGGTTAAGAGATTTGCTCTGGGATTTGCCAAGGTCTATGGTTTTGACCCTTTATAACCTTCATTCAGCCATGTTATCAGCTCCAGCAAGATCTGAGGGTCCGGAGCCCTGTCTTAAAAGAACAAGAGATCCAGTCTTTCATTTCTAAGAGGCTGAAGAGGACTAAGTAATAAAGACACTTAACTTGCCATCCTCTGTGGCTGGCTATTCATCGTAACTCAGTCATGTGTAGGATGAGCCTAGATGCTGTTTTTTGTTTGTTTGTTTGTTTGTTTGGGGCTTTGATGTTCTTTCTTTTCTTTTGTTTTTAGTTAGAATATCTAGGTTGTCACTTTTAATTTACCTTTTAAAACATATGCTCTTAGAAAGAAGTCTTAATTTTTGTCTACATAGTAGAATCAACAGGATGAACAGGAACCAGCTCAGATTGGGGTCAGCAGGACAATTACTGAGTGAGTTGCTATGTGGCGTTTCCTCCTTCCTTCACAAAGAGCTTGATATGGTTGTGTCCTTGTAGGAAAATTCTCTGGACCTTGGATCATGGCTTCTTGAACAAAGGCGTCACTTGGAGAGAAGCACAGACCTTGGAAACTCCTAATTCTTTAGAGTGTGGTCTTCAGACCTAATGGATTAGATCCATGAATGCCAAAAGAATTTGAAAATATGACCTCTTTTAAGAAACTCTCAAGGAGTGTCTCTCTAGAATAAATTTCTATTTCCTTTCCCTTTGGAATAGGGGGCCAAGTAACACATGTCTCTCCTGGGTACTGAAGAGGTAGTAGGATTAGGTACAATCAGAGCCATGTCCTTAGGTAGGAAATGAAAGGAGATGAGGCTCTCTGAATATGATTCCCAGAGGCCTCTCCCAGGGCCAAATGAGAATGCTTATGTTACTTTTTGGGGTCACCAGGATTTTAAAAAGAGGAGAGACCTGTTCTCTAAAAGTCTCACTGCTGCACTCATGAAGAGAAGAAACTATATAGACACCAAATAGTACAACCAGGATGGGCAGAAAGAATGGTGAGAAATGTTTCAAGCATGCAAGATGAATGGGACTAAGGCAGTGGACAGGCAGTGGCAGGGAAGTCTCTAACAGATGGCTAGGCCTACCCGTGAGCAGAACTCAAGAAGGACTCCAGTCTGGGCACTCCCTTTGCTTAGAGGCGCCAAAAGGGACACAAGCCCTCAAGTGCCAAGAATATCTGGGCTAGAAGGCAGTGCATTGGACTGGCTTAAGCACAAGGCTGCAGAGTGAACCCTCCTTGAGTTCCTTCTTTAGCTCTCTGGCTCATCACCTCTGTGACCTTGGGAAAGTCACTGCACTTACTTAGCTTTAGTTTTCTCATCTGTACACTGAGGCCAATAATACTGAAATGGAGTAAGACCCTCTGGGGCCCTCCTAGGTACAAGTTCTTTCTGTGTGCTCCATTTCTTGTTTGTAGGAAAGACTTCATTCAGCCTCCTTGACCTTTCCTGAGTCCCACAGGGAGGATTTAAACAGATGTTTATCAGGGAAAGGAGGGGATGCAGAAACAAAGGAGGAGTCGGTTCAGTTGCTCAGTCATGTCTGACTCTTTGCAACCCCAGAGCCTACTCAACTCATGTCCATTGTGTTGGTGATGCCACTTGCCACTCAACCATCTCATCCTCTGTCGTCCCCTTCTCCTCCTGCCTTCAATCTTTCCCAGCATCAGGGTCTTTTCAAATGAGTTGATTCTTTGCATCAAGTGGCCAAAGTATTGGAGTTTCAGCTTCAGCATCAGTCCTTCCAATAAATATTCAGAACTAATCTCCTTTAGAATGGACTGGTTTGATCTCTTTGCTGTCCAAGGGACTCTGAAGAGTCTTCTCCAACACCACAGTTCAAATGCATCAATTCTTTGGCACTCAGCTTTCTCTATAGTCCAATTGTCACATCCATACATAACTACTGGAAAAGCCATAGCTTTGACTAGATGGACCTTTGTTGGTAAAGTAATGTCTCTGCTTTTAAATAAGCTGTCTAAATTTGTCATAGATTTTCTTCTGAGGAGAAAGCATCTTTTAATTTCATGGCAAGCATCTTTCTAATTTCATCTTTTAATTTAATTTTAATTTCATGATAGTGATTTTGGAGCCCCCAAGAATAAAGTCTCTCACTGTTTCCATTGTTTCCCCATCTATTTGCCATGAAGTGATGGGACCAGATGTCATGATCTTAGTTTTCTGAATGTTGAGTTTTAAGCTAACTATTTCACTCTCCTCTTTCACTTTCATTAAGAGGCTCTTTAGTTCTTCTTTGCTTTCTGCCATAAGGGTGGTGTCATCTGCATGTCTGGGGTTATTGATATTTTCCCTAGCAATCTTGATTCCAGTTTGTGCTTCATCCAGCTCGGTATTTTGCATGATGTACTCTGCATATAATTAAATAAACAGGGTGACAAAATACAGCTTTGACGTACCCTTTTCCTGATTTGGAATCAGTC
Organism: Neotragus moschatus; assembly: GCA_006410615.1. Classification (NCBI taxonomy): domain Eukaryota; kingdom Metazoa; phylum Chordata; class Mammalia; order Artiodactyla; family Bovidae; genus Neotragus; species Neotragus moschatus. The sequence goes on along the minus strand of SJYA01002278.1, from coordinate 3,823,815 downwards.
TGTTGTTCCATGTCCAGTTCTAACTGTTGATTCTTGACCTGCATACAGATTTCTAAGGAGGCAGGTCAGGTGATCTGGTATTCCTATCTCTTAAAGACTTTTCCACAGTTTGTTGTGATCCATGCAGTCAAAGGCTTTGGTGTAGTCAATAAAGCAAAAGTAGATTTTTTCTGGAACTCTTGCTTTTTTTGATGATCCAGTGCATGTTGGCAATTTGATCTCTGGTTCCTCTGCCTTTCCTAAAACCAGCTTGAACATCTGGAAGTTCACGGTTCACGTAATGTTGAAGCCTGGCTTGGAGAATTTTGAGCATTATTTTGGTGGCGTGTGAGATGAGTGTAATTGTGTGGTAGTGTGAACATTCTTTGGCATTGCCTTTCTTTGGGATTGGAATGAAAACTGACCTTTTCCAGTCCTGTGGCCACTGCTGAGTTTTCTAAATTTGCTGGCATATTGAGTGCAGCACTTTCACAGCATCATCTTTGAGGATTTGAAACAGCTCAACTGGAATTCCATCACCTCCACTAGCTTTGTTTGTAGTGATGCTTCCTAAGGCCCACTTGACTTTGCATTCCAGGATGTCTGGCTCTAGGTTATTGATCACACCATCATGGTTATCTGGGTCATGAAGATCTTTTTTTTAACAGTTTTTCTGTGTACATTTGCTACCTCTTCTTAATATCATCTGCTTCTGTTATGTCCATATCATTTTTGCCCTTTATTGTGCTCATCTTTGCATGAAATATTCCCTTGTTATCTCTAATTTTCTTGAAGAGATCTCTAGTCTTTCCCATTCTATTGTAGACAAGAAATAAGAGTCCAACCATGAAATAGGGTCCTTGTTTCTCCTCAGGGAATATACACTACAATTTCTTTAAATTCTTTTGTGGGAACTAAGACCCTCACCTGAGTGGAGGGTGGTAGCTTCAGATTGAGCACAGATCCATTGATTCCTGGAGCACCACCCTTTTGTTGTTCAGCTCCTCAGTCATGTCTGACTCTTTGTGACTCCATGGACTGCAGCACACTGGGCTTCCCTGTCCTTCAGCTTGCTCAAACTCATGGCCCTTGAGTCAGTGATGTCATTCAACCATCTCATTCTCTATCATCCCTGTTTCCTCCTGCCTTCAATCTTTCCCAGCATCAAGGTTTTTTCCTAATGAGTTAGCACTTTGCATCAGGTGGCAAAAGTACTGAAACTTCAGCTTCAGCATCAGTTCTTCTAATGAATCAGGATTGATTTCCTTTAGGATTGATTGGTTTGATCTCTTTGCAGTCCAAGGGACTCTCAAGAGTTTTCTCCAACATCACAATTCAAAAGCATCAGTTCTTTAGCATTCAGCCTTCTTTATGGTCCAACTCTCACATTCATACATGATTACTGGAAAAACCATAGCTTTAACTATATGGACCTTTGTCAGTAAAGTAATGTCTGCTTTTTAATATGCTGTCTAGGTTGGTCATAGCTTTTCTTCCAAAGAGCAAGTGTCTTTTAATTTCATGGCTACAGTCACCATCTGCAGTGATTTTGGAGCCCCCCAAAATAAAGTCTGTCACTGTTTCCATAGTTTCCCCATCTATTTGACGTGAAGTGATGGGACTGGGTGCCATGATCTTAGTTTTTTGAATGTTCAGTTTTAAGCTAGCTTTTTCACTTTCCTCTTTCATCTTCATCAAGAGGCTCTTTAGTTCCTCTCAACATTCTGCCATAAGGGTGATTTTCATCTGCATATCTGAGGTTATTGATATTTCTCCTGGCAGTCTTGATTCCAGCTTGTGATTCATCCAGCCCAGCATTTCACATGATGTACTCAGATTGAGCACAGATCCACTGATTCCTGGAACACCACCCTGTTACCTCACCCCCAACCAATCAGAAGAAAATTTGCATATAGTGGAGGACTCTGACACCCCTCCCCAAATGATTCTCCATTTAAAAACTTTCATGGTCAAGCAGAATCATCAGAGTTGGTTTTTGGACATGAGTCCACCTTCTCCCCAGGTTGCTAGTCTCCTGAATATAGCAAGCTTTCTGTTCCTACCAGCCCTTGTCTTTTGTGTATTGGCTTGCCAGTGGCAAGCAACTGACCATGAGTTTGGTAATGATAACAGTCCTAGAGAATTTCTGGTAGGACTGATAAACTATATATATTCATGCTTAGCACGTTACCTGGCACATAGCAAATACTTCTAAAAAGTTAGACATCACTGTTACAAATATAAGTAGAACCCAGTTTAATCAGAGAAAGAACACAATACAAGAACCACATTATCCAGATTAACACTGAAAGAAAATTGATTTTTAATACCATACAGTTGGGTTTGAGCTCCTTAAATCCCTTTTGCCCAAGGCCAAGATTAGTCTTAGCTCCCCAGGGTAGAATAGAGTCCAGAGGTGAGGATCAAGTAGCCCCAGCTGGGGATGAAGAAGGATGTGGTAGAGGCTGGGAGCCAGGCCAAGCACAACAGTCGCTTAGCTGTCTTTGAGTAGGTAGCAGGATATCACGTGAAAAAGGGAGAAAACTCATACTCGCTTCTTTCTCCATAAGCGCATCTGAAGAGACAAATTATAGTTCAAAATAAGAACTTTCTAGCAATTAGAATTACTTTAAATGTGGGAACATGGCATTGGAGAGGTGTAAGCTCATCTTTTAATGAAGCAAATGATGGACAAACAGATGTTCTAACAGGAGAAACCCAGGTTAGAAGATTGAACTAGCTGTCCTCCAAGGCGCTGTCAAAGGTGGAGTTGCTAAGGAAGCACACTCTGTTGGAATTATGCTGGGTTTTGAGCAAGAAATGGCCAGAAAAGTTTCAGGAATTAAATCTAGTTTGGCAGAATTTTGTCACCCTTGAAAGAGTCACCCTTTCCAGAGGTTCATAGAGATGGTGGGACTTCTGCAGGGCTAGTTGATTCCCAATTACACTGAGCTGCTTCTGACCTTTGCAAAAAATGGGGTAGTGGTGGTTTTGGGAATTGGAAGGAGGGAAGTGGTGGCAAGAGAAGAGAAAATGGAGAAAAAAAAAATAGATGCACTACGAAACCAACAATTAGTTTGTACTGTGCTATTTCCATAAAGTAGACTTCACACTTGAGATCTGAAAGGTAATCAGCTGAGATAGCAGTCTGACTATAAATAGCCAAGCTCCCAGCTTATGGCTGCACCCTGGGGAGAGGGGCCAGCAGGGAGGTCTCCTACTGAGGGCCTGGGGGCTGGGCTCCCTCAACTCACCCTGTTAATCTCAGTTCTCAGGACTGCAGCATCTGGATAGCTATTTATGCCCCATCCCCCCAATTGTAGTTGCTGTATGCATCACAGGAAAGCCTGCTGCAGGAAGAAAACCAAACTAAACTAAGTTGCTGTATATACCCAGTGGTTAGAATCACAAAAGTGTAATCACAGGTTCCGCCCAGCAGTTCCTGGGAGACCTATCCTTTGTCATCTCCTCCTTCTTCAGCTGTTTGCCTGGGTTGCTCTCCAGGTAGCTAGCTGCTCCCAGTTTCCTCCCAGCAAATCAGATAGCTCATCCTTGTGCCACTTTCTCAGGAGCCCCGAGGAGGGACCAGGCCAGACTGGATTTGCAAACAGACTCTCAAGAATCTGCAAACACACACCCCTTGGAACTGACTCATCATCTGGTGGCATCTGAGAGCTGCAACTCCAGCCAAAGCTCCAAGTTCTGAGCCTCTTTGAACCAGCGCCGTGCTCTTCTGTCCAGTATGTATGTATGAAGACACATGCACGTATGTGGATCTGGGTATATTTGGATGAGTGACTCCTAGAGCTAGAACGTGCACCTAGCTCAGTTCCTGGGCGCCACTCATAACGTAGCTCCCACATACAGGATGTGGAGTTATTTGTTAAATGTTATCAACGTTGTGACCAATAAAACACACTTTCCAGAACGGCTTTTTGTCATCACACAGTTTCCTGATGAAAGCAAAGAAAAACTTTGATGAGATTTCGAAGCATTTTTAGCACTGAAAGGAGCAAATGCACTAGGAACCACTGCTTTACTAAACAAACGTCCGTACAAAGCCCTCATAATTGAGGCTATTTTTATTCTGTGGATCTTTCAGAAACTTGATCTAAAAATGAAACTTGCAGCTTGCAAAATTAGCAAGCAAAATGCATAGAGAGATCTTTAACCTCCTTCCTGCATCTTGCTCTATCCTGTATGATTCCTCCACTTTTAGCCCGCAGCTCAGGACGAGGTACGTAGTAGGTTTTCAGCCAATATGTGCTGGTTCAGCCCCTCCCAGAGCCCTGGACCATCTCTAAGTTGAGCTTTGCTGATTCCAGTAAACACTGGAAGCCACCCACGTAAGATCAAGCTGAGGCTTCAGCAAGAATCGAATCTTGTCTCAACCTCTCCATCCTTCTGAGCATTTCAGTGGCTTTCATGGTTTGATGAAGGAAACAAGTTTCAAGGGATCTGGCTTAGATTTCCTTCATACAAATAATTTCTCTACTAGGGGATATATTGTAACATGTAAGGGATTTGGAACAGAAAAATGTGCACACCCATCTAGACGCTGTCCATCATCAACAGTAACTAACCTTCAGGAAATCACTGAGTCTTTGTTTGCTGCTGTTGCTGCTGCTGCTAAGTTGCTTCAGTCATGTCCGACTCTATGCAAACCCCATAGATGGCAGCCCACAAGGCTCCCCTGTCCGTGGGATTCTCCAGGCAAGAACACTGGAGTGGGTTGCCATTTCCTTCTCCAATTCATGAAAGTAAAAAGTGAAAGTGAAGTCGTGTCAGACTCTTAGTGACCCCATGAACTGCAGCCCACCAGGCTCCTCCATCCATGAGATTTTCCAGGCAAGAGAGTCTTTGTCTCACCTAAAGAACATTCCCACGATAGACTTTGGGATTGTAACATAAAGATTCCTTCTTGTAGTCTGTTTTCTCTAAATTTGATGAATCCTTTTTGCACTCCAAAGTACTTTTTGGACAAAAATCATAGTCCTTTCTCTTTAAAAAAAAAGTTTATAATGCTATTTGGTGAGTGATCCATGCAGGGTTAGCCTCATGGGTTGGCAATTTGTGTGTGAAAGACCTGGTTGTCAGAAGGGTCCCATGTGGGACTGAATGTTCTGCTCTTGCTGTCTTGAAATTCTTAATAGCTGCTGAGCAAGGGGCCCTTCGTTTTAATCTTGACTGGGGTCCACAGCTTAGGCAGTGAGCCTCGATTTATGCATACACTTTAAGAACATATTGATACATGCAGTTGCCTTGTCTGCAGGACCCAGGGACACACTGAAATGGGACGGAATACAAAGCTTAAAGTGTTTTTCTGGGGTTATTGGGCCGAACAGGAGGTAAGGAAAGAAAGGATTAAAAAACAGTCAATCCAGAGACTTCCCTGGTGGCCCAGTGGTTAAGAATCCACCTTGGATGGAAGAGACAAGGGTTCAATTGCTGGTCAGGAGCTAAGATCCCACATGCCTTGGGGCAGCTAAGCCTGGGCACCACAACTACTGAAGCCCGTGTACTCTGGAGCCCCCACGACACAACTAGAGTCTGTGCACCACAACAAAAGATCCCACAGGGCGCAACAAAGATCTTGCATGCCGCAACTAAGACCTAATGAAGCCAAAGTATTAAATAAAGACAGAACAAAAACAATCAACCAAAACAAACAAACAAACAAACAAACAGGAAAGTAATCCAAAATACTTCTGATGACCGCTCCAATCTAACAAAAAGAATGGCCCTTCTGCTTTGGGTGTTCCTAGATCAGGGAATATACTGGGCTCCTCCTTATTTTCACAGGTCAAATTTACTCTCCTAAAACTGTTGGAAATCTTGCCTTGGGAAAGCAGCCTGCAATTGCTTCGTTCCAAATCTCAAAGGTTCTGCAATACTCCACTTTGCTTTTAATTTCTCTCGAATTGTCAAAATTGATGAAATACACACATTTTTCTGCTCTTTTCCACCCAACATGTCCATCTCCATACGTGCCGTTCTACTCAGGCTATTTCCATCTTAGGAATGCGCCTCTTTTTTTCTTCTGCCCTTGGTTCAATCTTGCCTCTGTACTTTACTAGCTGTTTGACTTTGGGGAAGTCAGTCAACCCCTCTGTGCTGCAATTCCCTTAACTAGAAAATGAAGATAATAGTAGAACCCACCTCATATGGTTGTTGAGAATTAAAGAAACTAATATAATTACTTACAATTGTGCCTACCACATAGGAAAAGCTCAGCACACGCCTGCTAAGTCTCTTCAGTTGTGTCCAATGCTGTGCAGCGCTATGGCCTGTATCCTGCTAGGCTCCTCTGCCCGTGGGATTCTCTAGGCAAGAATACTAGAGTGGGTTTCCATGCCCTCCTCCAGGTGATCTTCCCAACCTAGGGACTGAACTCACATCTCTTATGTCTCCTGCAGTGGCAAGTGAGTTCTTTACCACAACACCACCTGGGAAGCCCAGGGAAAAGCTCAATAAATGTTTGCAATTCTTGTTACTAGCTCTCACTCCAATAGTTCACTGAAACTATTATCAGACCTTAAAATCTCTACCTCTGAAACTGTTCCATGCCTACTCCCGTGATTTTATTCCAAGCCACTGTCTCCTCTCTCCTGAATTCTGCTATAACTTCTGAACGGAACCCCAGGCTCTAAGCTTATCCTCCCCACAGAGCCCAGCTTCCCTGCAGGCATACAGTAGGTGTTCCATACATGCTGAATGAGGCTGTGACTGACTTAATGAATGAAGGAGCACAATAGAGTTAATGGTTCTAAAGCGCAAATCTGAGCACCTCACTCCGTACTACTTAAACCCCTCCATGTTCAGGATAGAAGCCATGCTCCTTAATGAAGACTTTCTTGATCTCTCCTTGCTCAGTTTTTAAGCCTCTCCTCTCACTACTAGCCTCTCTGTCCTCATATCCAAGCTCCCCACTCCTCTGGCCTCCCCCCATCTAGTCATTCTTCTCAGAACTGCTTTCTTCTCCTGGGGTTTTCACCCATGTGCAGCTCCCCTGCCCCGTTCCCCCATCCCTCCACTGCTCCTGCACCTACCATCCCTGCTCACCTCCACACCTCTGATGAGAATCACCTCTTGAATGCCCAAGGCAGCATCGAGCATCCAGCCGCGCATTTCAGAGCAAGGATGGATAACCCCCTGCTCATCCCCTTTCCCTCTTCCTTGTCAATCTCTTCTACTAGAATAAAAACTCCTCAACAAGAAAGATTGTGCCTTATTCATTCACCTGTTTTTGATATCCATCATAGTTCCTGACAGAGTAGACCTTTGGTAAATGATGATGTATTTATCCAACTAACACTGCACTGTAATTCCTTTGTTTCCATTTCTGCCCTTCCTCCAGGCAGGGAACACATGTAGGAACCAGAGCAGCTGCTTCCTTACCTTTGTGTGCTGAGCATCTAGGGCAGCCAGACCCGCAGTTAGCCACTCAAGGCATACTTATTAAATACATAAATGACTTCCAGGTTTTAAAATTTGAAGTTAGCAGTCTACAAATATTTATCATGTGCCTTTTCCAGGCAAGACATGCTATTAGCATGAATTGCCAGGCAAGACACAGTGACAGACTTGGGGGGAAGGGGAGGAAATCTCAGGCTGAGGAAACAGCCTGGAGACAGATGGGGAGCCAGACAAGAGCATGAAGAGTTTGGGAGACGGTGAGAAGGCAGTTAGGGTGGGTGGAGTGAGAGAGAAGATTGAAAAGGGATTTGGACTCCAATCCATAAGTGATAGGGAGCCATTGAAAGCTCTTGAGGATGTGCTAGACAAGAAACAGCCTGGATTTAAAAAGAGAACCCCCTAGGAGTAGAGGCAAGAGCGGCTTGAAGTGGCCTGGCATTTGGAGCAGAGGGGCTGGCAGAGGCCACGGCAGCAGTAGCCGATAGACAACCTGAAAGGGGAGTGGGGAGAGATGGACTTTAAAGAGCTTCGAAGGCTGTAGCTTCAGGGCTGTGGGACTGCTGGGCTGCGGGGGTCGGGCCGGGTAAGGATGGCCAGTGTGAAGACGGCTTGGGGATTGAGAGAACGGTGACATTGTCACTTGGCAGGAGGCAGCGGAGGTGGTGGTAGGGGTTAGCCTGTGTTTTGGGGGAACAAGTAATGAGCTCACCCTTGGCCCCATTGGTGGGAGGGGATGAGCAGTCTGGGGAGTAGCAAATAGCCGGAAACCTGGCGTGAGAGGGAGACAGGTGAGGGTTGGTGAAACCACAGAGAGCAGTAATGTGGCCCCTGAGCCTGGTGCTTGCATCTCTGGGAAGGGATGTAGCGGAGGATGCGGGACTAGCAGGAGATGCAGGGCGCTGCCCGCTGGGGACTCTCAGCCCAGCTTTCAGGGTGATGTTCACCAAGTGGAATCGCTAGTGAACAGTGTTGGGAAAGCCAAACTACAAATGCTGACATTTCTGAGTAGCAGGCAGGCGAGGGGTTTCCCAAGATCAGGCTGGACATCTGGGCTGCTTCCTCCAACCCCTGATTGAAATGAGGCATGGAAGACACTTCCAACCCATGGAGGAGCCAGGGCCAGTGACTGCTGAGAGCAAAGTTCAGTGCAGCTGATAAATGTCCACCCTGCCCGCTTGAATGCCATTCTGCTTGGGTTTGGGAAAGAGCCTGGAGGGGGAGGGGTGGGGGGAGAACCTAGGTGGGGAAGGAGAGGGCAGGAGGAGGGGAGCCAAGATGGGGTTGTATGATTTTTGTTCTTTTCTATGTAGCACATAAGGAGGTAAGGAAGGCAAGGATTTCTGTCAATTGTGAGAGCTTCTGCAGCAACGAGGATGTCAGCTCAGGAGCCAAACTGCCATTTCTGCTTTAATTGGAGCCTCTCCGTGAAGGCTCAGGAGGGACGGGAGAGGGGGGTGAAGCGAGAGGGAGAAGAGAGAGAAAAGAGTCAGCAACTGAGGAGATGGAGAGAGATACCACTGAGGGAGAGAGACAGGAAGAGACCTCTGCAGGAGGAAAAGCCCACCAGCAGGCCCAGCCAGCACCCCCAAGCATCTGCATCCAGGGCAGGCTGCTGGCTGGGCGAGGAGGGCAGAGACCACCACTCAGGACAGGGCGGCCCCTACACGTGGGTGCCCACCCTACCCTCAGCGCTGCACCATGGCAAGACATAAGCCAAGGGAGGAGCCTGGAGTTTATTCATTTCTCTTCCTTTTTTAAAGAAAATCATTTATTAAAAAGTTTTGTAAAATCCTTTTCTCATTTTTCTACTGTGTCCTGACTACTTCTCAAGCCCACAGGTCTTGATGCATCGGGGAACATTCAGCCTATGGAAAGCCAGGGCATTGATGTCTAATAAAGTCTAATCCCCTGCAGGCTCCTCAGGTTGAAGGGGACCCATGTAGCAAGGGGCCCAGACTCACCAGCCTCTCCTCTGCCCAGGCCTCTTTACCTGACTCTGAAAGGAACAAGATTAAATGCAGTGATAGGAAAAAGGAAGCAATATGAATGCTTGTATGCAGGTACCTGAGAAAGACAGAAGCAGAGCCATTAGAGGTTATGTAAGGAATGGTGAACAAGAGACGGGAAAAAGGAGATAAAAAATAAGATACAGAGGGTGAGAAAGGGTTAGCCTTTAACAATATATAGCCTTTGTTTCCTGTGCCTCTGTGTGTGTGTGAGTGTGTGGGTGTATGCTCAGTCCTGCCCGACTCTTTGTGATCCCATGGCCTATAGCCTGCCAGACCACTGCATCCATGGGGTTTTCCAGGCTGGAGTGTGTTGCCATTTCCTCCTTCAGGGGATCTTCCCAACCTAGGGATCAAACCTGTGCCTCCTGCACTGGGTAGGCAAATTCTTTACCACCCTACCCCCTGGGAAACACTTCCTGTGCCTGGCCTCTTCCTAAATGTTCATACACATATTCAAAAGACTCTCAAAGGAACCTTTAGAAATGAACAAATTCGATTTATTTTATAGATGAGAAAACTGAGGCACCAATGCTCAGGGCAGGTAAGCCCGTCTAGAACTCATAGGGAAGGGTTCGACTTTGAACCTAGATCTCTTGACCGTCTTATCTGTGCCATCAGAGCCAAGCTCAACTGCTTGTGTGATTTGACTTATGGTCTGGAATAGTAATTGTCAGCCAGTGTGTGTGTGCTAAGTCACTTCAGTCGTGTCCCACTCTGCCATCCTATGGACTGTACCCTGCCAGGCTCCTCTGTCCATGGAATTCTCCAGGCAAGAATACTGGAGAAGATCGCCATGCCCTCCTTCAAGGGATCTTCCTGACCCAGGCATAGAACTTGGTCTCCTGTATTGCAGGTGGATTCTTTACCATCTGAGCCACCAGAGAAGTCCTATCACTCAGTGCTTACCTTGCCCCAAGTACTTTACNATGAGGAGTGGAAGTCAGGAAGGTTAAGCAGCTTAGCAATGACACGCAGCTCCCAAGGGGTGAGCCTGGGACTTGTCCCTACAGCCAGCCAGATGGGCAGCTCTGGAGACCGCTGTGCCAATGTGCCACCTGTGTGGTTTTCGGGAACTGGTTCCCAGTGAGCAGGTACCCAGGAGGTGGATTCAGCTCAGTCCTCATCTGGGAATCAAGTTGGAGGTAGATTATAGCAGTAAACAGGGGAGGAGAGTGGCCTGCCCACTGGGTTAGGAAACCTGGGATCCAGCACCTACTGCAGGAAGCTGTGAAGTGTGTTTGTGTGTTAATAGCACTTTGTTCCCAAAGGTTGCTAGGGAGGCCGAGTGCTCATTCCAGCAAACCAAACTGCTTAAGCTGCAGATAATCTGTAGAGCTCTAGTTACACATATATCTGCGCTGATCAGCAAAAAGACCGTGCCCACTTCTAAACAATGTCTTACAGCTTTGACTCTACTGTAAATATCTAATACAATTGTAGAGTCCACTGTGGAATCCCAGTCCCTCTCTCCTGCCCTCCCTCTCTCCCTTTCCATCTCCACACTTTTCTTTCTCCTTCTTTCTCCCTTCCTTCCTTCCTTCTGCTGTCTCCACTTATTCTCTGCTCCTGGAGAATCACTCAAAGACCCCGACAGCATTTGAAGGGAAACTTCAGCCTTGCCGATGTCAGGCTTTACTCCCACCCAGGGGCCCAGGATGCCCACAGCTCAAGGATGGCTGATCACTCAAGAACATGTCCTGTTTCTTTCCTTTATCTGATTGGCCTAAAAGGAAAGAGTGGGCATTAGGGGATGGCCAAGGGCTTAAGCTGAAGGATAAAAACTTATGTTCTCCCAGGCCAGCCATCCCATGAGTCTGCCAGAGATGATGAGATCTAGGGCATATGAGGCATGGGGCTGACTCATCCTAGCTCGTGGCATTCCTACGAGGGAAATGGTTTGTCTCGAGGCCCAGCTGCCTCAACCTGGCACCTGCAGCTGGGCACAGATCCCCCTCCCCGGAAGCAGGGGCAGGCTCAGCATCAGGAGCAGCACGGTGGCCGCACCTGCCCCCTTTCTGCACCCCCTCCCTTCCCCAACCTGGGCACCTGCAGCCCTCCGCAGTCTCTCCTCTCCAACCCAGCCAGCCCTCCGCCCGGGCTGCAGTTGATGAAATCTGGGAGCTATTTTGAAATTTCCCTTTTTTTTTAAAAAAAAGTCCAAACTGATTAGTTGATAATTACATGTTGGAACATCTGCTCTGATTTGTTTTATTCTTTCTATTTTGGAAAATTGGAATACACTGAAGTTGTGCCTTCTGGAATTGTCGGCCTGGCTCTTGGAGTGTGAGCAGTCCTCCTGCTCAGCAGCACCTGGCTGGGCCCCCAGCCCAGCTCCTGGGGAAAAGCACAGCTCTCCTGCCTGAAATCCCAGGGTGGGGGCACCTCCTCCTTCCCCTCACTCCTGGCCTACAAAGGGTTACAGCACCTCCCTCTGTGTGATCTTTGGAGCCTCCCTGAGACCCACTTCCTCCAAGGTAGCAAGGGCAGGTCTGGGAGGAGCATAGACCCTCAGTGCCTGCAGCCAGCTGGAGGGGGTGATGTGGACAAGTCCAGTGTGGGGCACTCCTAAGACCCACACCCCACAACCATCAGCAACTTGGCTGGTTTTCCTCTGGAAATGCCCAGATGCTTTTGTTTTCTAGGGAAGAGGGCTAGCCCCCTNGGGGGTGATGTGGACAAGTCCAGTGTGGGGCACTCCTAAGACCCACACCCCACAACCATCAGCAACTTGGCTGGTTTTCCTCTGGAAATGCCCAGATGCTTTTGTTTCCTAGGGAAGAGGGCTAGCCCCCTCTGCCCCACACAGGCTTCCTGGTTTTGCGGACAGGACTTGCTCCATTTTGCACATGAGAGAACCCTGGTATCGAATACCATCGCACCTCCAGACTCCAGGTGGCTGCCGTCTGTGAGTGGAGCCTGGAGGTGTTAGTGACAGAGACTCAGCAGGGGCTGCTCCCCAGGGGGTCCAGTGGTTGAGAATCTGCATGCAGTGCAGGGGATGTGGGTGTGATCCCGGGTCTGGGAAGATCCCATGTGCTGCAGAGCAACTAAGCTCTTGTGCCACAACTACTGAGCCCCTGTAACGAGAGCCCATGCCCTGCAACAGGAGAAGCCACCACAGTGAGAAGCCTGCACAACCCAACTAGAGAGTAGCCCCTGCTTGCCACAACTAGAGAAAGCCTGCGTGCAGCAACAAAGACCCAATGCAGCCAAAAAAAAAGAAAAAGACTCAGCAGGGCTGAGGACATGTTTCCTCTTGTCATCCCCTCCTTCAGCGAGCTGTGTCTGGACTGTTTATGGGTCCTGGGGCCTTGGTGTGAGAGGAGGCGCCAGACTCCACTCTCAGGGTCTTCCAGGTGCTGTCTCGCTCCAGTCCCTTCCTGCAGTAACTGTGATGGCCTTCAACACAAAAAGATGATGTTACTCGCTTATGTTTAACCCTTTCATCGGCTCCCTGTTACCTGTATGATAAAAGTCCAAATTCAAGTCGGTAATTGGGCGCCCAGGGCTCTTCTAGATCCGGTCAGCTGACCCAGCCAGCCTCATCTTTCTCAGTCTTCATCCTGCCCGACACAGGCTGAGTGCTCCACTTCTCTGAATCTCCCCTTCTTCTTGCCTCACGCAAGCTTCACACCATTTGCCTGCGTTCCTCTTTTTCTCTCTTGCCTTCACCCCTTCTCAATAATTCCTACTTGTCTCTC